>RJWJ010003276.1:0-88720 GCA_004363605.1 Indri indri
TAAAGCTCTACTAATAGCTAAAGTCAACATGGTGTTGAAAAGAATAGACACATAGACCAAAGGAACAGGATAGAGAGCCTGAAACAGACTCCCACAAACAGAGTCATCTGGTCTTGACATAGGAGCAAGGGCAATTCCACACTCAATCTCAGCTCAGGGTCAATAAATCTGAAATACTCATTTCTATTAATTGTAATGGATTTCTATTTTCCAGCTATCAATAGCCCAATTTTGACTCCCCCGTTCCAAATCTAGGCACAAGTTAAAGAAGTTTAAGTCTATTGCATCTGGGAAGATATCACTCAGCAAAAACATAGAAGGCAGTTTCCTCTCCTAGATTTTGAGTTTCACAAACTTATCTTTTTAGAGTATTGAAAGAAACCAATGGATTAAAAATCTGGGAGAATACACACTGGTGATAAACAGGCTTCCTACAACATTCCATCACCTTTCATCGTACATACTTCAGTAGAAAAAGATCCATGGGCTGAAGGAGGTGGGGAGATTCCAAAAGAATTTATTGTTAAATAAATGCTGGTAAGTCCCTGTTACACCTTCTGGGCCTAGAGGTATTCAGAATGCAGCACACATTCAAGATAGGATTATGAAGTATCTAACAGAATCCCTTTCACAATTCCTCGGGTCAAATTCAATCAAAATTGCAACATACTAAAAGGAAATTGAGCACATTCGGAGGATGGGCAGCTGAGGAGCTTGTAGTCTTTTCTGTGCTCCAGCATGGCAGGGGAACCAAGAAGGTCACAGTTTCCAAAGAATGGGGGAAAGCATGAGACAGAACCATGAGATTTGAGGAAATTTTGTGGGTAGGAATAAAGGTAAGTAATTGGATATTTGTAGAGCCCATCAATAAAATGAAGGAAATCTCAATAGGTGTCTTCGTAGTCATATGAAATTGAGAAAAATTAGCAATTTACCACTTTCATCGCATACATCTTATTACTAGAGAAGTTGCACAGATATCAATTTAATGAAGTTAGCTTTCAAACCAAACAAACTTCAAAGTAAATCAAGTTGTAAAATATAAAGATAATTGTACTTCTTCAATGCTGAGCTTTTGGACTAAGATGTGCGCCCACTGTGTAAGGAAAAGCTCAGGTTTCAGGCAACCTCAGCCATGCCGATTACTAACAGAAAACTAGTCTTTGGTGAGAACAATCCAAAAAATGGGAATATTTGCCTCCACCCCACCTATCATCTTAAGTCCTCTACAAGTAAATTGAGGTAAGGTATGTGTAACTACTTGGTAAATAGAAAAGTGGTCTTAATGTTTTGTTTTGTTTTTTTAAGATCAGAAAATGTACTCTATTTTTCAATCACTTGCAATGTATCTGGGACTATTTAGAGGATGATATAAAAATAAATTATGTGACTTCTGCCCTTAAGAAGCTTTAACATACATGGAGATATGACATATTCTTGATAACATTTAGTTTACAGAGCAAGTTATTATAGGGGGCTGATTTCCAAAGTACGTTTTATCTGAGGGATGGTAAGTGAATTTCGGTGGATGAGGTAGGACAGGAGCTGGCTATGCAGAATTAGAATAATTTGAATATTTAAATTCTCTAGGATGGAAGACGAAGAAAGCATAGGTAACTGAAACTGCATGAACAAAGACATTAAAGTTGGAGGTATGGTTTATTTCTAGAGTAGTGGGGAAACTGGTAGATCTAAAATAAAGCCATTTTAAGGAAACGTTTATGTTATTCACATATAAACCAAAAGGTGAGTTTAAAGAATAAAGAAGCAGTCAGGCATAAAAAGGCATGAAGTATGGATATATACTATGATGTGGATGAATCTAGAAAATATTATGCTAAGTGGAAAGACACAAAGGGTCACATATTATATTACTCCATTTATATGAAATATGTAGAAGAGATAAATACATAAAGACAGAAGCAGAGGTTAGGGGAGGGTGAAATGGGGAGTAATTGCTTAATGTCTGTGGGGTTTTATTCTGGGTTGATGAAAATGTTTTGGAACTAGATAGAGGTGGTGGTTGCACAACATTATGAATATACTAAATGCCACTGAATTGTTCACTTTAAATGGTTAATTTTATGTTATGTAAATTTCACCTTAACAAAAGGAAAATGAAAAAAACTAGCTCCAAAGTGAGCTAGTGAGTGCTCTTATAGCAAGGGACTAGATTCCCCCCAAATCCCTTTTCAAAAATGTTTGAGAAATGTTTTCATAAACTTATGAGTCATAGTAAGTTAGAGTATTCCTGTTGCACACACTCAATAGCTTTAACTTGCCATCCTGCCAATGTCGTAATTTCAATGTCTTTAAAAGACTTCATATTTGCACAAAAAAGCACACTCATCAGAAGTCTCCATCACTGTAATCACTCTAGAAAAACACAATACAAAAAATGTGTCCCCTTTTTGCCAAATTCAGTACATCACACTGTATTGTTGATCGTTTCTTCATGATGCTTTTAGGGTTAGCACGTCCTTCATTACTCTTATCTAGAACATCATTAGTTTACTACTTGACAATTTAAATAATCCCTGACTTGTCGCTTCTTCATGCTTCCCCTTGTTACAGAATAGCTATTCACTGAAACCAGATTAATTTCACTAATAGTGATAAAAGTTTGTTTCTCAGGTAAAAGAATTACAAAAGTAGACTGACAGATTCTGGTAAAATGGCTCCAGGGTCATCAGGGACCCAGCTTCCTTGCATCTTTCTGATGCCCATTTTGACACATGGCTGTCATCCTTAAGGTCACTTCATAATTCAAGATATCATGAGACATCATATCCAAATTTTAAATAGCTCTAAAGAAAATGCATGTGGAGGATGACAGCAAAATAAGGACACTACCCAGTTGAGTCAGCTCTTTTTAAGACACTTTTCAAGAAATCTAAGACAACACTTCTGCTGATACAATGAACTGCTATGGAGTCAAGGGAATAAAATCTTTTAATCAGTTAATCGCTGCCTGAAACAAAATTAGGGGTTTTATTATGGCATCAAATTACAAAATTTGTATCAGACAGGTAGTCAGCAAACTCATCCTTCTGCCCATTAAATAATATATACATATTAAATAAACAAAAATATCATATATTTTACATTATGTATCAGTGATCTATGTTATGCATTATGTGTGTGAACTGTATCAGAGACTATATTAAAAAGTATAATTTTATTCATCAAACAAGAATTTGTTGACTACCTCCTGTGTTTTGGGCACTGAAGAGCAAATTCAGACTGGCTCCTATTCTCAGGGGGCTCATAGTCTAGTGAGAGAAGCATTCTTTAATCCAATAAATATATAAATCAATATTTAAGTCTAAATTAAAGAGCACCCTTCTCTGAGATCCTGTATCAAATCTGACTTACACTGAGCAAAGAATCATATTGAGTATTTACTGTGAAATTGGCACTTGAGCTGAGATCCAAAGGATAATAAGTGTTACATAAGTTGTGTGGATGTTTCTAGATAAAAGGACACCATGGGCAAAAACCCAATGGAGGGAAGACGGAACTGCATATACCTGATGAGACTGGAGTTAAAGGGCTAAGGGCTCCAGGTAAAGGAGGCTGGACAACTAAAGGCCTTTTCAGCATGTCAAGGAATTAGAGAATTACCCAACAGATGCTGAGTGCCACCATGTCCTGCTTAACGCTTTAATGGAGAGATGCTTTTTTATAATTCCACACACAGAACACTTTTCTTGCTTCTATGTCCACTATACTCCTTGCTCCTGCTTCCTGGCCTGCACAGGCACGGCCCACAATCTCTCTGCAAGCCTTAACTGTTTAAACTGTACATGTCATTGGATGGATCACAGGCAGCACCTTCTTCATGAGGCCAACCCCAACCACCTACCCTCGGTCAGATTAGGAAAATACTTCATCATAAACGGTACGTACTTGTACTTTGGTTCTTTCCTTATCTTACATTTTCTCTTTTTACAGATGCCTCCTTCATTAGACTTTGTACCTCTTAAAGCCAGGGGTATGATTTACTTATATTTATTTTCCTAGCTCCCAGAAAAAGGCTTGGCAGAGATAATGACTCAATAAGTAGTTTCTGGGTGAATAAAGGAATGAATGCTGGTCATTCATATGGATTTATTTTAATCTATAAATCCAGGTTTAAGATTCACATTATGCTACTATACAAGTCTGCCCCAGACTGAAAAAATATTAAAGGAGAAAAATAGTATAAAATTTTAGTTTTAAATGTAGTATTCTGGCCTAAGAACACCTTTGAGATAGTTTGATGAAATTTTTCTGACACTGAAACAGAATCTCTTTAGCACTAATGAAAGCAAATTATTTTTATCTTGGAAATAGAATCATTAGGAATTTCTGCTGAAGATGCTTCAATTGCTTAATAACCACTTTTTTATTACTCTTCTTATTTACTAAAAGCTATCATGTCCTTAGACTATCTCAAGTGGAAGAATTGTTCCTATCTGCACGTGTGCGTGTGTGTGCACGTGCATACAATAAAAATATTGTATGTATTGTATGCAAAAATATGCATGCATATTTATTGAGAATTGAGATGATGGCAAACAAAACACCATTATTTTGGGTTATGGTCAATATGTTCACTTGGAAGAAATTCAAATGTACACATTTTGCTATAATTTCCATCTGCTCACAATAGTATTGAAGTCTCACCCTAAACAGGCTTCACCTAAAGAGGGAAGGATGAGTGTTTCTGAGAAAGATGGCAGTGGTATGTGTCTTTGCTCCCTTCACCACTGCAACTTAGAAAAGCTCCCTATCCTGAAATAAAAAAAAAAAGAAAAGATCGAATAGGAAAGAGCACAAATGAAGTTTGGAATGATGGCTTAATATTTTGATTGTGGTAGTTGCACAATTGCTCAAGTTTGTCAAAACTCATCAAAATTTACATTAGAATGGGTCCATCTTTTTCTGTGTAAATTATACCTTATTAAAGATAATCAAAAAATAAAAAAAAGAAAAGCTATCTTCCCTCTTCTCCTCAAGTATTCAAGCTATTCTTTCCTCCAATTATTTCACTTTTTCTCAAGTTCCTAGAAAATGCTTTGTAAATTTGTGCTGCTGAGAGGCCTTGATCAGATTCAGATGTTGCCAGCCATCCCTCCCCAATCATTGGCAATTCTGCCATTAAAATTATCATTAAATTTGATTATAAAGGCAGGTGCCTCCATTTTTCTTTGAAGGATGAAGTTGTTTTGAAGGTTAAGCAGATAAATGTGTATGTCAATAAATTCATGAACATGACAGGTACTCCAGAGCTGAGGACAAGGGCAGGAAGAGAAAGAACAATAACAACTTTCATTGTGTGGTATGTCTTGGTCATGAAAAGAGGTTCCATTTGCATTAACTAAAATTATTTTCTCTGCAACCCTAATGATTAACAGAGACAGGTGTGGTTAGCTCCAGTTTGTTCATCTAGAAAATGGGGATTTAATCATGCCCATCTCATACAGTTATTGTGAGTTTAAATGATATAATACATGTAAATTTTTTCTAAAAGATAGCAAATAGCTAAAATATGTTATATATTGTTATTATATTCCCCATTTCAAATAAATATATTAAGGCTAGGAGATGTTTATTTGTCCAAGTAATAAAGGATAGAGACTGGATTCAAATTAACTAATGCCTTCTGGCTTCAAATATATTGTCATTCCTGTTATGTGTCACAGGAGAGATTGTCTTTTCTTAAACAGGCTTCTGGAGGCACCTGCCTTTATAATCAAATTTACTAATGATTTTAATGGCAGAATTGCCAATGACTGGGGAGGGATGGCTGGCAACATCTGAATCTGATCAGGGCAATGCAGAAGAAATTGAATCTATGAGGAATAGATTTCAGCAATCAAGGTTAATTAGAACAGAAATAATTTAGTTTGGACTGCATTTCCATGTTTAAATCTTAAAATTTGACTTTAATTAAAGCATCAATTCAACTATAAACTATAATATTATGTTTCCCAAAAAGAGACAGCCTCTTTGACAAAACATAGATCATGTGATTCATTAAATTCCAGTGATCGAGAGTGAGGATAAAATATAGTTATCTATGTTAGAGAGACAGTAGTAAAGCATGATGTTAACAGGATGTAATAAAAAGCAGATAAAGGCTTATAAAGCTCTGTCTATAAGAGAACTTATTTTAGCTCATCAACCGTGACTGCATTGTTATACAAAAAATTGTGTGCTTTTATATAGATTTTAAATTTTTTTTAAATGATCCCAATATGCTCATACTTTGTAATGTCCCTGGTGGGAAGCACTCATTTAGAAGCAAATTGGCAATCCTATTATTTCTACAGCAAATATAAAAGTGAGAGAGAAGTGAGTTTTGGCAGTAGCTAAATGGGGGATTTTTCAGTTAGCTCTTATTATGATGTCTTAAATACTGAATATCAAAAAAGATGCAATTCTTAGACAAGAGATGACAGAGGATATGATGAGACCAATGAATCAATACTTCCAATTCAGGCAAGGAATATATTAACCAGCATTATTGCAAGGTTTGAAGTATCTCTCAGTGCAACATGTAAAAATGTGCTTTAGAAAAAAAATTCCTACCCTGATATTAGTATTATGATAATCAATTGCTACACAAATTAGCTGCTAATAATATGAAAATATAGAGAACTTACAAAGAGATTTAGAAGAATGGTTTTGCTCATCTGTTTAATGGATAAACCTCAAGAAGTCATGTTCTTAAAGAAAATCACACACAACTCTATGTGTAATGCATTCTAATGTGTAATTTATTAAATATACATAAAAATATAAATCAAAATTTAAGTTTTTTACAAAAATAAACTTTGACTAAACAATTAACTTGTCTTATGCCAATTACAATGCCATCAATTGTTATATATAACTGATTATTTTGAACAAATAATACCTTAAATAGCAGATAAGCCTTGCTGAAAGGCAATTCTTAGTATATTGCTACACTTACACTTCAATTTATTTTAAAATATTAGTACTACTTATTTAAGTCATTTTCAGTATTTCCACAGTCTCATTTATTCCTTTTAAGTTTATGAAAATATTTATTTTCATATCTGCCTTAGTTTGCTATAATATTCTAGGAACAATAAGAAAAAAATAACCACCTCAGAGCAGTCAGCTCTACAGGACATGGATTACCAAGTCATCGATTCTTGGTCTGGGCCTGGGATTTCATTGCTTCTCCCAAGGGAATTGCAGCTATTTTTAAAAGACTTTCGTAATTAGATTGAGGTTTTGCTTAATTTTTCAAAGTTACGTTAGGTTATTAAGTATGAAATGTCCGATTTCCTTAAGTACAAAGTCTGACAGTTGAGATCTCTGACATTTCACTTTGACACTTCTTGTTTTATTTTTATTGTGAAGTTACATACTCAGTATTTCACACACACGTTTTTGCTTGTGATTATCTTGCACATTTTTTAAGAGCAAACTTTGTGAAACCATGGATAAGTCAAAAATTCATGTTATTTTCGAATATGAATTCCGTCGCGGTACGAATGCAGCTCAGACAGCTCAAAATAACAATGAAGTGTTTGGGAAGGATGTGGCTAATGAAGGCTCAGCACATCCATGGTTTGAAAAGTTCTGTTCTGGTGATTTTAATATTGAAAATGAGCCACATAGGTGACCTGAGACCAAAGTGGGTAATGATGAGCTGAAAACTGTAGTGGAAGCAAATTCATCTCAACCTACGCATGAATTATCAGCAAGGTTTGATGTTACCATTCCAACAATATTGGATCATTTGAAAGAAATCCGCAAGGTGAAGAAGCTGGATAGATGGGTTCCACATGAATTTAACGAGTGTCAAAAGAGAGAGCATCTGGAAGCTTGTCTTTCTTTGCCGTCACAACATTAAAGGCAAACCATTTCTATACCATTGTTGTTACATGTTATGAAAAATGGATTTTTTTGACAATTGCAAATGTTCAGCACAATGGTTGGATAAAGATGAAGTACTGAAACACAGTCCAAAACTGAATATTCATCAAAAACAGCTAATGGTGTCTGTTTGGGGGTCCAGTGCTCGTGTTATCCACTACAGCTTCATGAATCCTGGTCAAGCGATTACGCTGGATATCTATTACAAACCATTTATTTTGTTAGCATGAGTAAATATTGTACATGCCTAAGTTGTATTTTATTAAAATTAGAAGATCCACATAGACGATCATCCACCAAATGATAAGGATTTTATTCTTGTGGTCAGATCTCTGTTTTAGGATATTTGGATAAATTACTGTTTCAAATGTACCCTGGAGTGACTCTTGTATCTGTAGTTTTACAACACTACTAATGAGCTGTTTGACTCCCCGCTAGGTTACAAACTGTGGCTACCGGTGGTAATTGGTTCTTTCTATTCTTGGTAGTGATTTTTACTTTTTTTTGTTTGTTTGTTTCACGAGGCCATTTGGTTAACTCGGGTTCCCTGTGTTTATTATTTTTCCTGCCTCAAAACATAGTTCATTTGAGTGAAGAACAACAATGAAATTCAAAATACACGTGTTGCCAGTGTATTTAAGATTGGTGATGGGCATCTATGCAACAGATTTCTCTTCCGTCAAGGTTTCCAGGAAATGAAGTTTTTGAGATAGAGATTTAAGTTCAGGAATTCACTGTGGAGTCATCTGAATATCAATACATGTGAGGAGTGGTTACAAATAGGATTGGGCAAAGAGAGAAGTTGGGGTGCAAAGTAGTCACAACAAAATCCTCGGCCAATCTCAAGGAGAGTTTTGAAGCTTTGATGGTCCTGCAGCATTTTCCCAAACTGGGACAATGGAACCCCACATACAGTAGCTGCTGAAAGCACACTGATCTTTGAGAAGTGGACTTGAGCATAGGTGAAGTGGCTTTCTTCAACAAAAGTTAATTAAAAGAAAAAAATTAGCTGAACACTGCTGGCAGTCAGCAGTCCCAGGGAATGGGAGAATTCATGCTTCAATCCTGAAATTTTGTTATATTTTTAATAATTTAACAAAAAATACGCTCATTAGTAGTTGTGGAATGAATAAATTTAATTTTCATCCTATTTTGTGAAGCAACAATTTAAATTTATTTTAAAAATCATCAATATTATTGGGGATTTCAGTAAATATGATGACTTGGATGTATTTTACTGAGACCTTTCAACTTTCAGCTGCAGCAATTTAGCCACTAGAGTAAAGATGACTGGTGGTCTAGTGAAAGACTGTGGAGATTGGAAATGTAAATGATACCTTTTTTTCTTTCAATTACAAGATACAGATATCAGTTTTTGGGTGGAGAGGGGATGAGGAGGTAATAGATATTAGAGAATTTAAAGAAGGAATTTCATGTTTTCAGTGTCACTTGGAGATACGCTATCTGGTGGCACTGCTGCCTGGGAATCATCTTGGAGTAGAAGTGTGGTATTGTTTCCTTGATTTGTAAGTGTCCTTCATGTACAGGGAGGTAGATTGCTCCATCTTGCTTACTGTCTATAGCCATGATAGACTGGGAGAAAATTTTTAAAAAGCTGGATAATGTTGATAGACAAGGAGTTAAATCAATAATATATCAAGAAATCTAATATAGCAATGAAAATAAAACAATTTAATGGAAAATTGCATTAAAAATATAAAAATGACATTCGCGGAGAGCACAAATAACCTTTCGTAAGCAAATCTCAAAATACTAGAAATTAAGGAATCCATTCCCTTACCTAAAATCTAGAATAAAAAGGTAAAATAAAGCACTAATGATACGTTATATATTCCCATAACAGATTAGAAAAAACTCAAAAACTTCTAATGTGGAGAAGTACAGCCATCAGGAATATGTAGCTTCCATTTCTGCCCATGATAGCATAAACATGGTCTCCTAATAGTGCCAAAATGTTACTTCATAAACACCATTATTTTATAAATTCACTAATATCCAAAATCCTGTATATGTACATACACACACACATATATGATAACCTGACAAAATATCTGACATAATATGAAATTTATCAGTTGTTTTAAATACTAGTTACTGAATTTATTCTACAGCATTGTTATTGATAAGCATAGTGTGAAGCCCTTGTTTGACAAAAGAGGCTCAATTTCTTACTATTTGAGATACTCAATGACTGAAACATAAGGGTAAATCTTTTCTGAATTGTTATATTTATGTATATAATAAAATATATCATACTATTGACCTAAAAATGTTCACCAAAATTAAGTTAATCTTACATGTTATAAAATATTTTAGTGAATAGGCATCAGTAAATTGATAAGCATATAGATTATTTAGCAATTTTTCTCACATTTATACATTGAACCAATTAACAGAAGAATTTTATCAGATACTTTGAGAAAGTTCTATTTTTATTTTTTATTAATACTGATGTTGTCAAGGTTATTCATTTTCTAATAATAGATGCTTCAGCAATAGTTAGAAATTAGAAATATAAGTCAATAGCACTGGGTTTTTAAAATTACATTTAGAATATTTAATTTCCCCTCCATCTGATAATAATTTTGCATGTAAAAAATAACACAAAACTGTGTCAATTTGGAATAACCACCCACATACCTTATGGAATTAAAATATTGTGTGGGCTTGAAATCATGAGCATGTTCTGTAAGCATGATCTCCAAAAGCATATTTTTCTAAAAAAAAATATAATAATGACAGTTGTTGAACCAAATGATTTGATATTTTAACGTCAGGAACTTGCTCAACAGTCTCTAGATCTTGGTTTATAGTGTTAACCAGAACATTTGGATTTCAAGGACATAAAGTCTCATGATAGTAAAATATAGTAACACAAAATTTTAGAATGAAGAGGGAACAGAAAGTCCATTAAAAGTTATTTTTTATCATCGCATTGAGGAGTTTTTTTTTAAGTGCATATTTTTGTGTAGACAGAAAGGTTATGTTCTCTACCAATTTAAACAGGACTTTGCTAGCATATAGACACAATCTAAGACATAGGGTACACATTTTCAGGGAGCCTCTGAGAGCTATGTTTAATTCATAAACAGACTTGGCACTATAAAAATGGAATGCAAAGCATGCTTTACAATTTCACACAACTCATTGATACTTAACACAAAAGATAAATATGGGATTTTTTCCCCTTGCCAACCACTAAATGAGTAAAATTGTTTACTGCATGTATATGGGCCAAATGGAGCAATTTTCAGGATAATCGTTCTATTCAAAAACCCTTGAGTACTAACTGTTCCTTTTAAATCTGGTTTCAAATTAAAGGCCAGGGAGTAGTATTCTTATAAACATGTCCCATAGTCTTCTCATTAGGAAAATTTTCGTATGTAAAACAATATTATAAGAGCTAGACAAAAAAAAAAAAAAAAAAAGATTTCACTAACATAAAATAAAATGTGTAAAATTTAAAAAATTGTGTAAGATAGTCTTATAAACTTATTCAGCAGTATTGTTCTTCTGGTGTCCTCATCAAAATTTAACTCACCAGGTTGGGACTCTAACAACTAAATAGGGATTTACAGTTTTTTTAAATTTATTCATTTTTTTTAATTTCAGAATATTGTAGGCATACAAATGTTTTGGTTACATGGATTGCTTTTGTACTTCTTGAGTCAAAATTATAAGTGTGCCCATCACCCAGATAGTGTACACTGTACCCATTAGGTATGATATCACTGATCCCTTCCTCCCACTTGCATGATTTCCATTGAGTTTTACTTCCATCTGTGCACACAAGTGCTGATTGGTTAGTTCCAATTTAACAGTGAGTACATGTGGAGTTAGTTTTTCCATTCTTGTTATACTTCACTTAGGAGAATGGTCTCCATTTCCATCCAGATAGTTGCAAAAGGTATTTTTTTTTTTTGATGACTGAGTAGCACAGCAAGGTATACATATACCAAATTTTATTAATCCACTCATGAAATGATGGGCACTTGGTTTAATTCCACATCTGTGTGATTATGAATTGTGCTACAATAAACATTCTAGTGAAAGTCTTTTTGATAAAATGACTCTTTTTCCTTTGGGTAAAAATCCAGTAGTAGGATTGCTGGATCAAATGGTAAGTCTACTTTTAGTTCTTTGAGGAATTATCATACTAATTCCCATAGAGGCTGTACTACTTTGCTGTCCCATCAACAGTTTATAAGTGTTCCTTTCTCTCTATTTCCAAACCACCACCTATTGTTTGGGACTTTTTTATAAAAACCGTTCTCACTGGTTAGGTGATATCTCATTGTGGTTTTGATTTACATTTCTCTGAT
Organism: Indri indri; assembly: GCA_004363605.1. Taxonomy (NCBI): domain Eukaryota; kingdom Metazoa; phylum Chordata; class Mammalia; order Primates; family Indriidae; genus Indri; species Indri indri. The sequence goes on from RJWJ010003276.1 coordinate 12,240, forward strand.
GATTAGTGATACTGAACATTTTTTCATATGTTTATTCGCCGTTAGTCCACCACCTTTTTAAAAGCTTCTGTTCGTGTATTTTATCCACTTGTTAATAGGGTTGTTTGATTTTTTCCTTGCTGATTTGTTTGAGTTCTTTGTGGATTCTGGTTATTAGCCCTTTATTGGATGTATAGCATGTTATTATTTTCTCCCATTCTGAAGCTTATTTGCTCTGTTGATTGTTTCCTTGGCTATGCAGAAGCTTTTTAGTTTAATCAAGTCCCATTTAATTATTTTTGTTGTTGCTGTGATTGCCCTCAGGGTCTTCTTCATAAATTCTTTGCCTAGGCTGGTATCTAGAAGAGTTTTCACAACATTATCTTCTAAAATTCTTATGGCTTCATGTCTTAGATTTAAGTATGTTACACATCTTGAATTAACTTTTGTGAGTGGTGAGCCATATGGATCCTGTTTCAGTCTTCTGCATGTGTCAATCTAATTTTCTTGCACATTTTATTGAATAGGGATTCTTTTCACCAGTGTATATTGATGTCCACTTTGTGAAAGATCAGATGATAATATGTGGGTGGTTTTATATCTGGGTTCTCTCTTCTGTTCCATTGGTCTATGTCTCTATTTTTGTGCCAGTACCATACTGTTTAGATTACTGTAGCCTGTGGTATAGCTTAAAGTCTGGTAAAGTGATGCCTTCAGATTCGTTTCTTTTGTTTAACATTGCTATGGCTATTTTGGGATCTCTGGTTTCAAACAAAGCACAGAATTATTTTTCCTAGCTCTGTGAAAAATGACATTGATATTTTGATGCGGATTGCATTAAATCTGTAAATCACTTTGGGTAATAAAGATATTTTAACAATGTTGATTCTGCTGATCTATGAGCATGATATGTTTTTCAATTTTTCTAATGATCTGCAATTTCCTTTCTCAGTGATTTGTACTCCTCTTTGTAGAGATCTTTCACCTCCTTGGTTAAATATGTTCCTGGGTTTTTTATTTTTTTTTGCAGGTATTGTGAAAGTTATTGAATCTTTGATTTGATTCCCAGGTTGACTGCTCTTGGTGTATAGGAATGCTACTGATTTGTATACACTAATTTTGTAGCCTGAGACTTTGCTGAATTTATTTATCAATTCCAGGAGTGTCTTCCAGGAGTGTCTTAGAATCTTTGGGGTTTTCTACTTATAAGATTGTATCATCAGCAAAGAGCAATAATTTGACCTTCTCTTTCCCCATTTGGATCCCCTTAATTTCCTTCTCTTGCCAGATTGCTGCTCTAGCTAGGTCTTTCAGAACTATGTTGAATAGAAGGGGTTGACAGTGGGCATACTTTTCTTGTTCCAGTTCTCAGTTGGAATGATTTCAACTTTTCCCCATTCAGTATAATATTGGCTATGGGTTTGTCATATATGGCTTTTATAATTTTTAGGCATGTTTCATCTATTCCTATTTTGTTTCACAATCCCAAAGATCTGGAATTAACCTAAGTGGCCATGAATTCATGACTGGATTAATAAAATGTGTTATATGTATACAATGGAGTACTATTCAGCCATAAAAAGTGAAGTAATACCTTTTGTAACAATATGAATGGAACTGGAGACCGCTCTCCTATGTGAAGTATAGCAACAGTGGAAATACAAGCACCACATGTACTCACTATTAAATTAGAACTAACTGATTAGCGCTCATGTGCACAGATGGAAGCAAACTCAGTGGAAATCAAGCATGTGGGAGTGGGGAGGAGGGGATGGGTGAAATTATATGTATGGTATAAAATGTATACTATCTGGGCAATGGGCACAATTATAATTTTGACTCAAGCAGTACAAAAGCAATCCCTATAACCCAAACATTTCTATCTATGTACTATTCTGAAAGAAACAAAGAGAGAATAAAGACATTGGATGTTTAGATTAAAAGGAATTCAAAAATTCCGCAATGAACAATATATATTTCCTCTCTAAAAATATTTTATTTGTCTTTACATATTTTAATTATTTTTAAAATAGAAATTATAACATACATTTTAAACTTATAATAATTTTCAATTTCAAATTTATTATATCCAGAAACTGCAATCTATGTCATTAATTTTAAAATTTTATACAGGCAATATTTTTAATGGAATTGTGACAATTGGTATAGTAGGTCTATTAGATAGGTCATTTGCATATACCGTTCTAGATACATTATAATGTACGTGTAGCTGGGAGCTTCTTTTGCTCCTATCTAAAATTCTGCCCTTGAGGTCTGGCTTGAAAAGATCATATCTGAATCTATTGGCAAACTATTTTTGTCAGAGAGATATCAGAAATAAAATTCATTTAGAAGGATGAAAATCACTAGGCAAGAATTAATTGCTCCAGTAAATGTTTTATTTTCTTCAGCTCTTATGTAATTTGAAGGCCATTCTAGAATTGTGTACATTAGCTTCTACAGAACTCTTCTTATACATTAATTATAGCAAAGATGATATTTGAAAATATGATTTTCCTCTAACCAGACCTCTGCACTTAATTTTTCTACTTCAAAATCTGGTTCAGAATGTATTTTAAGGTTTCTACTAATTTTTTTTTTATTCCCTGGAAAGAAAATCCTAAAAGAAATTATCCCTAAATAGTTGTATACATGCACCTGTGGATCAAGTAATACGTGAAATAACTCAGGTATCAGGGATTTAAATGTTGGTCTAATTTCAAAGTTCTGTAACAACATCTTAAAACTTGATTTTCTAATGTTTCTAGAATGTTAATAGCATTATTTTAAGATTCTACAAAATTTACACTCTTTTGTTCCTTGTTGACAGAAGTATTTTGGATTCAGAGTTTTTTAAGTTATTACCTATAAAATAAATTATAAAATATTATAAAAATTTAGCGCTATTAAAAAACTATAGAACTGATCTAATCCAAAGTTCTTTTACAGATGAGAAAACTCAGACCCAGCAAGCTGTCAAGACTTGGTAAAATGTTATCTGGCAGGGCCAACGATGAAGTTATGGTTTCCTGATTTTAGGAAACTTGTTTGTATTTTTCAGGCACCAATTTAAAGCTTACATAATTTAGAAATAATTCCCAAATTGCACTAAGTACTACAGTTGTGTGGGATGCATGTTCCTTATGCATCCACCGTTCTCAAGTCATTGCTTATTTGTCCATCTTTACCACAAGTTTATTACCTTGTAGTGCAATGACTACCTTACACATCATTGTATCCCTAGTGCTATGAACCTACTTCACAAAATAGGAACTCGGTAAATATTTTATAAATGAATGAACACATTCAAGAGGTAATGTAAAAAACCTATTTACAAGGGCTAATTTGTAATTATTGAAAAATAAAGTAACTCTAATTTCTTTCCACTGGTGAATGTCTAAACATTCACCAGTGGAAAGTGCATCCATGCAATGGAACACTACTCTGCACTAAAATGGAAAGAACTAATGTATGCAACAATATGAATGAACCACAAATGCTGCATTCTAAATAAAATAATCCATTAAGTATAAATTTTAAATTAAATTAATATTTATTAATGTGCTTAAAATTTATATATTTTTTGTTTTAGTGGTATATCAGTCAGGACTCAATAAGAAAAAGAAAATTATAGATATATTAAGAGATTTATGGCATAGAATTGGCTTAAACAATTGTGGAACTGACTACACAAGTTCAGATACACAGGGGAGGCCACCAGGTAGGGCAAGCTAGAATTCTAAGGGATGAGCTAAAGTTGCTGCTCATAGGCAGAATTTCTACTTCATCAGGGATGCCACAGATATGCTTTTAAGGTCTTTCAACTGATTGAATCAGGCCCATCAAGATTATCTGAGATCACTTCTTTCACTTAAATTCCACAGATAATGGACTTTAATCACATAGGCAAAATACCTTCACAGCAAAACATAGACTTGTGTTGGATCGAATAGCTAAAAACTATAGACTATACAAGTTAACACATCAAAAAACTACCACAGACATAATTTTAGCACTCGACTAAGATCAATACAATAATTAAAACAACAACCCTGTCTCTCAAGAAAAAAAAACAAATCAACAAATCCACTCATCTCCTTTAACTAATCTTTTATGGTTTTAAGAAAGAATTTCAGAATTGTATTTTTCCCCAGTTCTCATTTGTCATATGTTTGAAATAAGTTTATATTCAATTACACTTTCTCCTTGTGTATTGCTAGATGTCTACCCAAAGTATTTAACCTCACATAATAATTCTTTCTTCAGCTTACCTAATTTACTCTGTGCCAAACCTTGTGCTAATTTGCTATAAGATTCTATTAGCACCATGCCTAGTATGCCCTCAGAGAAAGTCCTCAGTGTCTGTAAACAGAATTTGGCAGTTGTGCTCTTGATTTACACGGAAAATTCAATGATTCATTTTGTTATTATGAGACAGTACCAATTCTTGTGACTTTTAAACAATTTGCAGTGAACTGTAATCTGTTGACTATAAGAATTTATGCTAGAAATAAAGAGTTTATGCTAGAAATGGAGTCATCTTCTAGCACTCCATTTCAGAGAACTTTAATCCTAGGACTGTGAAGCCAAGTAATTTAAGAGAAGTTACAACTTCTCCTAAATGCATATAAAACAATGAAGAAAACTGGTCACTCTTCAACGGCAATGCATCATGTACAAAACTAGTTCTATACATTTTTAATATTCTACCCAAAAGTACTCTAATATGTTTTGGAAAATTTGTTTAGAACTGAAAATGGTTTTATTGTATTTTTTAAAGTTTAGCGTAGATGTTAAATGAAAAAGTAAAAAGAAAATTAAATGAACTATAAAACCCATAGAGATATATATGTATATAAAAGCCAACATAATTCTTAATTAATTTGAAGGATACTAACAAAGAGTGCTCCCTCCTTAGATTTTGTTAATAATAGGGATTCAGGATATTCCAATTACCCTGATTTAAGCATTACACATTGTATGCAAGTATCAAAATATCACATGTACACCATAAATATGTACGACTATATGTATCGATTTTAAAAAAGCTAAAAAAAGAAGTAACAAAATTTAAAAAATACAATCATATAAAATGCTTAGTTTAAACCAGGAAAAGCAGAAAAAGAGAGGGAAAAAGAAACAAAGAAGTCCCATTACTGTATAAATACTACTTTATTTTAATTATAATAACTTTGTAATATATGTTGGTATCTGGTGGGTGGTCTTCCCTTCACTCTTGTTGATGGAAATAAAAGAAGCTTAATATATGTTAAAGGGGCATCTGAAACCAGCAGATAAATTATAGATTATTTAACAATGATTTGGTGACAAATGCTTAATTTGAAAAAAATAAGCTTAGCTCTTACCTCATAGCTTCCAGAAAAGTAAAATACAGATGGATTAAAGGACTAAATGGAAAATATAAAAAGACAAAGCATTAGGAAAAACTTGGAAAAAATTCTTATAAACTTGGGGATTTAAGGCCTTCTTAAACAAGACACAACAGAAATATTGATAAATAAGAATAACCAAAATAATTGATAAATTATTAACAAACATTTTCATACGTAAAATAAAGTTAAGGCAAAAGTGACAGACAAGTAAAGAGTATTTTCATGTGTAACCGTCAAAGAACTAAAATCTATAATATAATTACAAAATAAAACTAATTCCTAAAAATCAATAAGAAAAAGACAAATAGTCCAATAAAATAAAAGATGAAAAATGTAAATGTGGCTTTCATGGAAGAAAAAATGCAAATAGCCTTAAACACAGGAAAAAATGCTCAATCTCCATAGTAATAACAAAAATGTTAACTAAAGAGAATTTTTTTCTCACATAAAATTAGCAAAAAATTTAACAGACTGACAGCACTATTGTTGACAATATGAGACAACGTACTCATACACTGTTATGGCTATGTAAATTGCTATGAAGCTTTGAGAGCTTAATTTGGCAAGTCTACTTTAAAATTAAAGATCCATACACTCTTCAAAAAAAGAAAAAGAGAAAACAAAGAACAAACACAACGAAGATAAAACACAAGTATGTTAGATACTAACCCAACTATATAAAAATGATTTTAAATATTAATGATCCAAAAAAGATCTTGTCAAAATGTGTATAAAAACAAGAACACACTATATATGTTGTCTACAAGAAATACACTTTAAACATACAGAGTCCGATAGATTAAAAGTAAAGGTATGGAGACTGATATAATACAAATCAAAAGAAAACTGCTGTAGCTGTATTAATTTCAGACAAAGCAGACTTCAAAGAAATGAAAAGTATGAAGGGTAAAAATACACATTGTGTACTAAAGGAATATATTATTCAAGAGGACAAAAGAACCCTAAACATATATGCAACTAACATCAGTACGTGAAAATGCATGAGGCTAAGTGATTGAACTGAAAGGGAAAAAAATCCACTTTTGTAGTTTTTTACTTCAAAACCCATCTTCTAGTAATTGATAGATCAAGCAGACGGAAAATCAGTAAAAATATAGCGGACTGGAATAGCACTATCAATCAACTTGAATTAATTGACATTTATAGAATAATCCTAGGTATTTACTCAGTGGAGTTGAAATCTTATGTCCACGCATACACTTACATAACAATTCTATAACAGCTTTATTCATAATTACCCCCCAAACTGGAAATAACCAAGATGTCCTTTGATGATTCAATGGATAAATGTGATACATCCGTACAATACAACACTATTCAGTGATAACCAAGAATGAACTCTGAAGCCATACAAAGACATGGATGAACCTTAAATGCATAATGCTAAATGAAAGAATCCAGTCTAAAAGGGCTATGTACTCTAGCATTCCGTTTATCTGACATTCTGGAAAAGGGAAAACTGTAGCTAAAATAAACAGATCGGTGGTTTTCAGGAGTTTGGGTGGGAGGAGTATTGAACAGGCGAAGCACAGGGGACTCTATGATGATGAAATCGTTCTGTATGTTACTGCAATGTCAGATACATGGCAGTGTTTGTCCTATAGAAACTTACGGCACAAAAAGTCAACCTAATGTATGAAATTTTAAAAATCATCTAGATTTGAAATCCCAGGGTAGATAGAATGCATAATGTGACAAAGGAATATGTTTTATTATAAATATATAAAAAAGCCCTACTAAATCAGGTGGGAGAAAAGGTGCTTACCTAAGTAACTTTGAAAATGAATTTATTCTGTTAGACGGAAGGCAAAATTAACTGTATGTATACACTGTATTTTAGTTGATAAAGTTATTTACTAAAATTTCCCGTTTGTGTCAAGATTAACAACTCTGAAATAACTATTCTCTTAGTCCGTTTTATGTTCCTATTAAGGAATACTTGAGGCTGGGTAATTTATAAAGAAAAAGAGTTTATTTAGCTCACGGTTCTTTAGGCTGTGCAAGAAGCACGGTAGTGACATCCAGGCTTCTGGTGAGGCCTTTGGTTGCTTCCACTCATGGTGGAAGGTGAAGGGGAGCCTGTATGTGCAAAGATCACATGGTGAGAAAGGAAGCAAAAGAGAGAGGTGCCAGGCTGTTTTTAACAACTAGCTCTCATGGGAACTAATAAAGAGAGAACTCACCCCCCAGGAAGGTTATTAATCTATTCATGAGCTGCCCCCATGACATAAATACCTCTCGTTAGTTCCCATGTCTAACAATGGGATCAAATATCAACATGAGGTTTTCAGGACAAACATCCAAACAACAGTAACTATATATGTATAATGGAATTGAAAAGTAAGTAAATGGATGGCAAATGTTGAAGGCTTTGTTTCTTACTCTTGAAGTGGGAGATTACATGCAAGCAAGGGGGTCCATGTGTCAGTGAATTAGAATTTGAGACATCGGTATGAACTCAAGTGTAGTTTAAATATAGATAGTTAAATATAGATACTGAAGGCTACATACAGGAATGTTCACATATGTGTATATATACATGGGTTAGTATACACATGCAAATTTCCTTGTTTTGTCAGCTGAGATATCCTAGTAGCAAAGAGCATGCCTGGTGTCCAGACATTGCATTCTAACATCATTATGCAATAAAAGTAAATAGTGTTCTTGGAGTTGTAAACTAAAGATAAAATCCTAAACCCCTTCCTCAACTAAACAGACCCCCTCTCGACCAGCGGGACCCCACATAAACCTTAAAACTGAGTTTCCGGCCCTGATGAGAAGGGAAGTCAGACAAGCCTCATCATATCCCCTGCCTTTTGGAGTTTAGATACAACAATGGACCACGTTAATGTTAAAATAATGATCGTAAGACAGACAACCGACTCATTGTAGCAATAAAATACCAAATCGCAAACGAGACCTAAGGCCATGCAAGGTGAGGGGGTGATCAGGGTTAAGTCATGCCTTACGATCCACAAAATCTAGTTAAATAAATCCTTTTTTTTTTTTTTTTTTTTTTTTGCTGGCACAGTATCATATGACAAATATTAATAACAGACCATTTTATCTTAAGCATTCCTTCCTACTGACTTCAAATTTTTAGACAAAGCTTAACACTTTCAACCTTGCCAGTGAAAGAATCCCTCACTTCACCTATGACTTGAAAGCCATTGCTTTGAGATATTCCTCCTATTCAGGCCAAACCAATGTATACCCTCTATGTATTGATTTATGATTTTACCTGCAATTCATGTCTGCCTAAAATGTATGAAACCAAACTGTAATCCAACCCCCTTTGGTGTACTTTCTCAGGACCTCTGAGACTATGATTCTCTGGGCCATGATCTCTCATGTTTGGTTCAGAATAAACCTCTTTAAATTATTTTACAGAGTTTGTTTTTTTCCATTAACAGAGTAATGGGTGATTCTGGGATTGCTGAGCCTGAAATTTTTTGAAGTGCTAAAAAGAAAGGATATGTTCCAAAAAATAAATAAGTAAAACCCCCAAAACCCAATATGTGGACATATGTCAAAGGGACAGAAAAGCCAACTAAAAGACCTCCCAACGGCCACTGCTGAAACAACTTGCACTATAAACTCTCTCTCTCTCTCTCTCTCTATATATATATGTGTGTGTGTGTGTGTGTATATATATAATGTAGTATTGGATTATAGCCAAAGTATAAAATAAATATCCATACTTACGTAAATAAATGATTGAAAAAAACAAGTAAATGGAAGGGAATAGATAAATCTTCTATGCCAAAGAATTCCAAATATTATAATTTGTGTAGATAATTCCTACTCAAGGAGACAGAGCATATTTTCTATTCCTTAAGTGTGAGCTGCTCATAGGACATCCTTCCTAAGAGTACAGTATGGAACAGGACAAGAAAAGAATAACTTACAGATGGAAAATATGGGAAACATTACCTTGACCAGATGATCAAGGTCAATATTAGTAGCGATAATTCATGCTGATAGCATGTGTTATTAATAAAATGGCATGAGAATGGCACTTACCTCTGTGCTTTTCCTCCCCAAAACCCATATTCCCAGTCTGATCATCATGAACACATCAAACAAATTCTGACCAAAAATATTCCACCCAAATCTAACCAAAATGAGAAGCCAGCACAGCCAAGAGGAGTCTAAGAAGACATGATAACTAAATGTAATATGGTATCCTGGATGGGATCCTGGAATAATAAAGGGCATTAGGTAAAAGCTAATGAAATCTGAATAAAGTATGGACATTATTTAATAATTAAATATCAATATTTGCTCATTAATTAAGTACCACTTGATCTAAAATGTCAACATAAAATAAGCTGGATGTGTGGTATATGGGAACACTGTAATATCTTCACAATTTTTTTGTAAATTAATATCTACTCTAAAATTAGAAAGTTGACTTAAAATTTATAAAGTTTCCTATTTGCCTACAAAAGTTATTAGTTTTGTTCTTTTAGGTCAGCAGGCTTGAAGAGAACATAAGCCGCAACATAAACGTACCCATTTTGAATTGACAATGTATATTTCTTATTTTCAGTCAAATATTTTATATCTTACAGAGTAGCTCGCAATTAGGTCCTGAACAAACAGCCATAAGTTGTCATTGTAATAGAGCATAGTAATTGATATTCATAATGACAAATTTAAACTTATTAGCATACCAGATTTTATTAAAATACTCTGTTTACTAAGTCAATGAAGTATGTAATATATTTAAAATTAATGAGTTTTTAAAATTTTAAGAGTATTGAAAATTCACTAACTAGAACACTTAAATCCCTAATGATGGCAGGTAAATTATTTCTTAACTGTATGGTAAATTATATGTCCTGAATTTCATAACAGCAATTAGACTATATATAACTGATGTTTCCATTAGCAAGTCTCCTAGGGATGAAGTTGCATTATAGGAAAAATATATTCTCATTTGACTTTTTGATGCAATATATTGTTTGACTCCTAATATTAAAGTGTCTTGTATTTCTGTATTAATAAATGGCCTATTTTGCCCTCGCATAAATTAAAATAATTTTCTGCTGCCATTCTGCATGAAAGGTACTTTGCGTTGATACAAAAATATTACATAAAAATGTTTTCTCCTTTAACAAAACAATAACTTTTGAAAAGTTTATGCAGCATTGCAATAGAAAACTTGAGGACACCCCGCCCCCACTTTCTTTGTAGAGTGGTATTAGTTGTAGGATATTTGTAGATATTTTCTTTTTTTATCCTGGAAATTTCAAAATGATAATTCACCATTGTTTAATTGTAGGTTATTTTATTAATTTAGACTGTATCATAGGCAACATAACTATACATTTTTAACCCAAATCAAAGGTAAAATGGGAATAAATTGATTTCATATTCTTCTAGCCAGCCCTGTGATTCAATATTTGGTGCATTTGCTAGTTTGATTCACTTTGTTCTTTAATGTTCTTTATTGTGTGTGTTTTAATGAGAAGTTGAAGGGGAATATTTAAGGACTCCCAGCATGCTTATCAGCATTAATTTTGTACTGTCTTGAATATCCACATTCACCTACCGCTTTCTTTGTTACTCTTGAATAGAATATTGTCGGACATTGGCTGACTATTGAAAGCACTATCTCTAGGGCCCATGTTCTAGAATCTTAGCTGATTTAGAAACCATAATACCTGGCATGGATCTTCCGGCTAACACATGATTTTTTTCCATAGCTTGTACATCTATTACATGTGCATTGCAAATGCAGGTTGAATTTCAGTCACCTCCCCTGTCCTACCTTGAACCTTCCTCCAGCTCTTCGTTCTGCCTAATCCTATTTTTTATTCTGTGTGTGTGTATGTGTGTGTGTCATCTGACACATGCAAGATTATTTTAATTAGTTGTAAATTTTTACTTACAATCTGTTAGTTGACATCCTAGATTACTTATTTGTGCTTCTTCATCTTTTCAATAAACAATTACGCCAACTCAGATATGTGGTGTTATAACATTTTTCCTTATTAATAACAGCATCTCCCTGCTACATAATGGTTATCAATCTAAGTAACTATCACTTTATCATTACAATTGATTATTTTAGTACTTATTTATGTTGAACAACTGAATTTATTTTGATCAATGTATCTTAATACTCAGTACTATACTTGATCATTTGGATCCATTTCTTAGTCCTTTGGCAATATTTTTCTTCTAATTCTGAAAACGCTCACTGGTCAAACATTTCTTTTTTAAAAACCTGGTTACCATTTCAGTGTATTGCTGCTTCAGTTCAGAAAAAGTCTGGCTATCAATTCAAAAAATAAGCAAAGACAAACAACCCATGCAAAAACATAATTAGGCACTGTGATGAATACTTTCTTGATTAAACATTTTAATTTGAATATATGTGGGAATGTCCATATCTCTCAAGACACTTTATTTTTTGAGATGTTTCAGTTAACAACAATTTCTTGATGATCCTTTTGGTTTCTTAGACCATTGGACATTAAAATGGGCTTTTTAGAATGCTGAGCCTCTTTGAGGAGTTCTAGGTCCTAATTCCAAACTTCAACTGGATCATCTTATACAGTATAAGGCTTCAATTGAACAAAGTATTTTGCAGCTAAAAGTGATGCCTAGCCTATCATCCTTAAATTGTCAAATAGCATAAACCAGATGCTTGAGAAATAACTCAAGTGTTTATTGAAAGTATAACAGATCAGCTGATTTAACCTATGATAATCCTAACAGTTTTTTCATAAATAGTATCTCTATACCTCAATATAACACAATCATATATGGGCAGATAACACCCATTACACCCCACTCTACAGGTATTAGAATGAAGACACTAGTTATTTCTATACCGAATGAGCAAATCGTATTGTGCAGTTAATCACATTTTAATTGATAGCTTTGAAAATTTATACAAGCTGTCAAGAATCTAGCACTTTTATCTATTCATTGATTATAAAGTTTTGAGGACTTTATTCCCTTTACATTCAAAAAACCCTATTATAATTACCAAGAAAGAATCTCGCTTTACTCAAAATAGCCAAATTCATGTTGTAGTATTCCCTGATACTGGTCCTTGTTTCCGACTCTGTCCCTTCCATTCTTCCCTCATTTCCTTTTTCACCCTTTGCCTTTCCACTTCCCTCGCCATTATCATTCTAAATGTCTATCTGCACTCACCTATCTCTTCTTTCATACTGATGGATTTTTAGTGCTTGGATCAAACCTCAAGCTACTATGCCTTCTTAATTCTGGGGCTAATCAAATTTCCTAGATCTGGAACTTTGAACCTCAAGTCCACCGACTACTTGTATTTGTGATACCTTATCAAATTCCTCTTGGCTAAATATTCTCCCAGCCATTATATACTTCACCTGTCTAATCTTATTGTTACTTATGTCTTTCCGTGAACAAACAATATTATTTTTGTATTCTGATAGCACAATTAAGCATCCTATTTCCAATAATGCGATCACTAAGATATTCTCTATTAGAAGCAGCTGAGAGAATTGATAACAGGGAAATTTGAACCTGAGACAATGCAGTAAACTTCCTTTTCCATTTTTAATCATAAAAAGCTTACCGTACTGAAGATGTCCAAATTTATGCTCACAATATAAAGTTTTTTGGCTTCAGTTGAATTGGTTGATCTGTGTAGCCAGTATAATTTGCTTTTCATTGTCATTCTGTATTTTAATGGTATTTCAACTCATCAAAGAATAAAATACACTGTCATAAGTATAATTAATCTTTCTACAGGATGTAAAAGGACATAAAATTTATTATATATTGACTATGATACTTTTAGTTGTTTAGTACTTAACTTGATCCTTCCTTTTAATTCAATCTTTTTCTACTTTAACATAAAAATTGTACACACATATTGTTGTCAATTAGTAGAGTAACTGTAAAACCATATGAATTTTCTCATTTTTATGTAATTAAAAAAAATCAATAGGCTCAATTGGAGTGAACTAACCATTTGATTAAATACTAATTAAATGTTTTGTATTCATGTAAGTTTGTCTTAAGTGTGATTTAGTGTTCCTGGAATAAACTATTCCAAAATATACATATTAGTTTCACATAATATATTATTTTGTGTATGTGTATATGTGCTCTTCTATCATGTTAATTCATTGTAGTCAAGCACAATTACATGTATTGGAGAAAGTACGCTATTAACCTAACACGTCTATAGAGAAGAGAGTTGCCATTTGATAAAAATGCCTGCATCCCTGTGAAATATAATTCATATATATCCCCTTATGCCTAACTGGTTCATTAGCACAAGGAAGTCACATTTACATTTCTGTCCAAACAGTGATACAAGACACCTCCTACTTGTTAACAAGCTTCCAATATTTTGCAGGTTTCACAATTCTACCTATTTCTAAGAATCCCCAGGTATGTTTACATATTTTTATGAATGACAATTTCATTTTATTTCAACTGCTGCTGCTTAAAGTAGCATGAGTAACTCCAATTCACCCCTTCAGACCAAACTCTACAGCTACTGATCAATGGACACACTTCCCTTTTATCTCAATTGCCTCTCTACAGCCTGCTTATCTCAATGGACACTGATACCTCTGCTGCTGCCTGATAGAGCTGAAGGAGCTGGGTGCTTGAACAAATTAACATACTGAACGTTGAGGAAAGAAGCAGTCTCAAAGAACCCCCTGTTCTCACTGGCCCATTCCCTAGCTAGCGACCACTCCTATCTCTGTTACCTGCCTGCTGGTATGAATGTATCTTCTTCAGGTTGCCTGTTTTTCCTCTAAATGTCATATTTCATGAATAGTGAAGCACAGCAGTATTTCCTAGGCCCATAACTGTAAAGACCTTTACATTTATATTCATGTACCTATTTACTTAATGTACATCCATGACTCCAGAGTATTAAATTTTCTTTTTTTTTTTTTTTGCCCCCCCCGCCAGAGTACCAAATTTTGTTCTGAATTTCATTTCGCTGTTTGGTGTTTGTATTAAGTCTGAGTTTCTGATCTAGACTCTGATAGTGAGTTACCTTGAGACTCAAGCTTTACTTTATTATTATAATTATATTTCAATCTGGCTAGTCAAAAGGATTATTATAATTGATTATTTATGTTTCTTATATTTTAATTGCAACACAGGTTGGGAGAATAGTGACAGTTTTCTAGTCTCCTTTTTACAAGATGCTTGGACTGCAACTATGTAAATACATAGGTATAAATGCAGTGAAAGGTGTCAGCCAAGTCCCTCATGTGGCATCAAATTCATGGAGGTAAGAATGATGCTTTGTAACACCTGCCAAATGTATCTATGTCCAGGTGTTTACCCTTCAAAATTTTCTAATAAAATATAGGGGGTAAGTAGTCAATTTCCATGACTTCACTTTAATCTAATCATTTTTATTGATGCAGCACCTATTAAAAGGAAAACTCACTTCAATGTCTTCAAGTATTGTATATGAATAAACTTTAGCAGAGACTTGGAAGGTACAATATGGATAGCTGGTTTCCTGGTGGGTAAACCACAAAGCATTCTATAGTAAAAGAACTCCCAATTACAAAAAAAAAAAAAATGTTAAATTTTCCTCCCAACTATTTTCTTGAATTAAGTTTAATTGTATTAGCAAAATAAATGTCAGTTGTAGCATATATACCCAACAGTTTAAACTGATATAATTTCGTTAAATATACATTTCCATTAAGAGTTAACCAAATTACCCACATCACTGAGATAGATAAATTATTTAATTTTTTTCTGTGTAATTATATAATTATTTAATATATATGGGACAGTTCATATAAATATACTTGTCCCTACATGTAATATATATATATATATATATATATGTATATATGTATTGCAAATAAAAATATCCTTGTTAGAATATGAGGAATGAGTATGCTATTGAAACTTTGTTTTAACAAACTATTTCAAGTTTGGCAGAGGGTTTCAAAAATTCACTATAATGAAATTAATTATCAAAGGGTAGCTCTAAAAGCAAAGAATTCTCTTTCGTTTAGCTTGGATTTTAGGCAGATAATTTTGCAACTATTTTTATTAATATTTACACTGAAAAATTTTAAGAATTAGATGCAAGAACAGACCGTGAATTTGAGTTTCCATTGAGATCAAGTGAAAAGAAAATGGCACCTTAAAGATCAGAAACTGAGTTTTCTGAGGTCTATACTACTCTGGACACCTCTCCAAAGAAGATAAATAGTTGGTAAATAAGCATATGAATAGACACTCAAAATCATATGTCATTAGGAAATTGCAAATTAAAATAATGAGATATCTATGCATAGCAGTTAGAATGTCTAAGATCTGAAACACCGGTGGCAACAAATGCTGATAACCATGTGGAGGAACAGGAACTCTCATCTAGTCCGAGAGGCTACATACTGTATAATTCCAACTATAAGGCATTCTAGAAAAGGCAAAACTATGCAGACACTAAAATGATAGTGGTTGCCAGGGGTTAGGGGTAAGGAGGGAAGGATGAATAGATGGAGCATAGCAAATATTTAGGACAGTGAAATTACTCTTCATGATACCATAATGGCGGATACAAGACATTTTGCATTTATCAAAACTCACAGAACTGTACAACACACAGTGAATCTAATTTAAATTGTATACTTCAGTTACAATTGTATACAAGTATACAAATGATGTATCAATATTGGCTCATCTATTGTAACAAATGTACCACATTAATGCAAGATATTATTATAATAATAGGAGAAACTATGTACAGAAAAGTAAAGGGGTTATGATAACTCTGTTTTCTGTTCATTTTTTTGTAAACCTAAAACTGCTCTAAAAATAAAATTTATTAATTAAAAATAAATCAAATAAAATAAACATAGATTTAGTTTCAGATTCTAACATAGTGTTTGGCAAATTATTGTCCTACCATTCTCATGTACATTTCTACCCCTAAATTAACATACATACTATTTTAGATCTGCATATAAAATTTAAAATGAAATGCCTCATGGATGCGGTGCATGCTGTCTGGAGGATGGGCACACTTGTAGCTCTAACTCAGGTGGTGTAAAGGCAATTTATGTGACCAAAGTGTTTGTATCCCTATAATACTCTGGCAAAAAAAAAGTAAAAGCAAGACATGGACAAAAATCCTCAAACATTTGAAAATGTAATAGCTTTCTTTCCTCATGTAAGTTTTTTTCTCACAACTAGCCAGAGAAAATGAATGCTGCAAAATATGGCTTAATGACATTTGTAACTATACCTCTTTCTACTGAAAATGGGAACAATAAGAACACAGCAAATAAAATGAATAACTAAAGTACCTTATTTTCTTTTATGCTTTTCACTCTATTTTCTTTCTTTGTTATTGGCAGTTATAACAAAAATTTATCTTTTTTATTTTCACTTAGTTATTAATTTGACCACTCAAATGCTGCCTCCAAAAATTCAGAACTTGGCCTGAATATTTATTTGTATTCTATCTATGTAATTGTTACTGTGATCCATATTCTTTTAAAGTAAAAGTTTTGTGTAATTTTATCTATATGTCTGACATTTTTCTATTGAATTTTAAATCGTCATTTATATTACAGTATTTTGATTTGACGCTGCACTATTTAGCAGTACTCTTATAATGAGTTTTCTCATTATAGTTATCTATTTGAGATAATTGTGTTTTTGGACTAATTTTCAATGATTAAAAATAAAATTTGAAGTAACATTTAAATTCTCTAATGATTGTTATTATTTGGCCAATCAGGTTAAATGATCAGAGAATAGCGAAGTCCTGTGTGCCTGACAGGTAGTGACATCAAACACAATCTCTTTTCTCAGCTTTTGAAGAGATGGCTGTGGTTATCACTCCAAGTACAGAGTCCTTAGACTGTAGCTGTTCAGAAAAAGAATTTTCAGCAATCAAAACTCTGGCTGTGCAGATAAAAGGTTCTCAAAAAGTGGTCCACAGACTAGAGATTAGCAGTCTCGATATGACCCGAGAACTTGTTAGAAATGCAAATTATGGAGTCTTGCCTTGGACCTACTGAATAAGAAATTCTGGGCTGGGGTTCAGAAATCTGTGTTTTTACAAGTTGTCCAGCTGATTCTGATGAAGACTAAAGTTTGAAAACCACTACTCTACAGCTGTGAGTACAGATTGTAATCTCAGCAACAAGGCTCTGAGTCAAAGACTGAAAGAAATTAATGCAAGTAGTAGAGACCCTTAGTTAATGACAGACACTGATAATTAAAATTAAAACAAATGTCCCACATAGAATAGGATACTTCAGTTGCACGTACTGCTTTTTTGTGGGTATTTTGTTTGGTTTTTTTTGATGACTTATGATCAAGGTTGTGGATGATAATGAAAATTCTTTTCAATGGGGCTTGCAATCAAAGATAAATTGTAGTTAATAAATATCCATGTCACAAAATAAATCCAAGTCAAAATAATACTCCTAAAAGTTAGTTTCAAAAAATCAACTCAGGGGTATTAGGATATAAGTTTCAAGACTTAAGGCCCTTCGCTACATGTTACTTACTATAACATTTAATAAAAAAGGGAAGGTGAATGAGTGCTTTGTTTTATATTAGTCAATCATATGCCAACACAGTAGCATGAGGAGTCATGATGATGATGATGACTTTCCTTCCTTTTCCAATGAAAACGAATCTTCCTCGAGGAAAAAAAATGTTTAAAAAAAGGTACAACATTTAATGTTACTACTTTGAGGTAAGTTAATGCATTGGGGAGGAGGTAGATTAAGTTTTGTCTGTGGTATTAGAAGTTTAAACACAGAGTTGTAATATAGTAAATGTAGACCAATGACAGCCATGTTAAGTTTATGTGAAATAATTATGTCACGAAACAAAAATATAGCTGAATGTCAATGTGAAATAGTTTTTGTTGGAGCTTTGTATCCTTATTGTCCTGACATTCAACAACATTTGAAAGTTAAATATTATGGACTTATAAGATTTATAAGAATGATATGGAAGGTAATTATTCATATAAATGGAATGTATTTCCCCCTTATCTCCAAGATTCCTCTTAAATTTCTTTTTGTCAAATACCACATTCCAATGTTATTTTATCTTGTCTAGGATATACAGCATCATTGAAATGTTCTTGAAAGCATGTATGATATTATTTTGACAGAACTTTTTCTTAAAAATATCAGTTTCTCACAGACATATATCCCTAAGATAAATTGTCTCACTAATTTAGAAACTTTATTAAATGTTGCAGAAGGTAGTTGCCCACCAATATCAATTAATTCTCTTTTCTTTCCTTAATAATATATCTGTTAAATTTCAAGTAAGCACATAGCCAAGAACTACATTCCCAAGCCTCCTATTATTGCAGCTTTGAGTGGCTCTATGACAATGTCATAGCTAATTAACTATGAGAAGAGAAGAGTCATATGCAACTTCAGAACCATTTTCTTAAGACGAAGGGCAATGGCCTCTACTTTCCCTTATCATCTTCAAAATGGCTGAAAAATGTACATAATGATGGAAGCAAGAATAGCCATCTTAGATTGCAAGATGGAAGCCACATATTGGGCATGGTAGAACACCATAGAAGATAGAAGGTCCTGGGTCACTGACACTATTTGGCCTCAACAATACATACCTTAATCCATTTCATACTAACTTAAGTTCAATGAGTAATTGTATTTTACGTATTCCAAGCTATCATATAGAAACAGCACATAAAAGCAAGTAAATTTTAAGAAAATATCTTTCGGGATATTTTTCATTCTTGATCTATGTAGAAGAAGAATACATTATTGGAATAATGTCCACCAGTTCTTCCTTTGCTTCTTAGAGTTTAAGTAAACAAAATATTATTGGCCCATCCTAAAACTTAACATGAGCATCTTGGGCTTGCTTGGTTCAGGGGTACACCATGGATAAGTTAATTTTGGTAGGGGACTGGGTTTGACAGATAAGTTAAAGTTATATGGATGGGGGTGGGTTTTATGATACATATTTCCAAATTTATTTTTATAAATATTATACTACTAAATAGTTTCATCTGAGTTTTATGAGGTATCCATTTCACATTACTTAATAAACTCAAAATATTTATGCCATTGATTCTGGCGAACAAAAATTATTTATAAACTGCTATGGATTGAATATTAGTATCCCCTCAAAATTCATGGGCTGAAACCCTAATCTCCAATGTGATGATATTTGGAAGTGGGGTCTTTGGAGGTAATTAGGTCATAGAGTAGAGCCCTCATGAATGGGATTAGTAATCTTATAACAAGAAAGGGGAGAAAAATAATCTATTTGCCTTGTGAAGATACAGCAAGAAAGCATCTGTCTTCAAACCAGGAGGAGGACCCTTTCCAGAATCTGAGTCAGCTGGCTCCATGATCTTGGACTTTCCAACTTCAGAACTGTAGGGATAAATTTCTGTAGCTTCGGCCACTCAGTTTATGATATCATTACTATAGCAGTCTGAAATGACAAAGACATAAATCAATTTGATAAGTTAAAATCTATGTAATTTTCATTTACATTTATTTGGTTCTAAATCAATATGACCATACATAAATTTGAAACCTCAGTGAAAGTTTTCATATATTCATTTTCTTATCAGAAAGGGATGAGATAGAGAAGAGGGAGTTTGAGTATATATAGGCTGTACTAGGGATGGTACAGAGCCTTGAACTTCTATGGTTTTCTTAAATCTGGCACGTCCATACCAAATACAGAAATATTTCTACAAAATTTCTTTCATATGAATAGCACAGATGCCTGGTTTCTTAGTTGTGCTGCAGAACTTAATTTTTGTAAATTTTATACTGTCTTTTTTCTATATGCTAGAGACTTCTTTATCAAAGTCACCAATGACCTTTATGATGATCAACTTGAGATCACTTCTCTGATCTTATTCTACTTAGAGCTACCAGCAGCATTCCTCACAGTTGAATTTCTGAAGCATCCCATTCTCTTGGCTTTATAGCTTTCATTGGCAGCTCATTTTCTGTCTTCCATTTTAGATGTTGTTCCTGAGGTAAATCTTGATCTGTCGTGGGGCTCTGTATCCACCTATCTGAGCTCTCATGTGGTCACATCCAGCCCCATGCCTATGAAAGGCATTGATATGCCCATGGCTCCCAAATGTGTATCCTGATCCTGACTCTAGACTCTATATCTGGCCATCTCAATTATTTCTACTTGTATGTATAAAAGTAATCCAAATCTTATTAAAAAGTAATATAAATTTTAGCATTTTCCCCAGCTTACTTCCCTCTAGACTTCCCAACCCCAACAAACTACATCAGTAACCCCTCATTTACTAAGGTCAGAATTCTCAGTTATTCTTGATTGGTTTTTCTATCACACTACATTTAATCTATCAGTAAATCCCATCAATTCTAGCTCAAAAGAGCTTCCCCAATCTGTTCCCTCCTCCTCATCTCAATTTATAATCTTAGACCAATTGCTTTCATGTCAGGATCTTAATATTCTCCCTGCTTTTACGTATCTCCTATAATCAGATCTTCACATACTAACTAGAGTGATATTTGTATTTTCCTCCTCCTTCCCACCCACTCTTTCTTTCTTTTTATCCTTCCTTTGTTTTTACCCAGATACAGTACCAGTCTGTATGTGCCTGCACATCAGTCTTATCTTTCTTCTCCCCCTGCCAGATTTCTCCTTTTCTAGTTTTTTTTTCCTGCTCCCTCATACCAGACACTAAGAAACCCAAGACAATAAACTACATGTATTCTCACCTATATGTATGTCTGTTTATTCTTTTACAAAATATACATTTGTTTTTATACAAAATCAAATCCTGTTTTATGCTCTTCTCTTATTTATATATTTCTTACACAATAATTAGGTATTCCTACCAAATCAATGTGATATGCTTTATTATTTTAATAGATATGTGAAAGTCTATGGTATATATCATAACTTGTGCAATTATCCCATTATTGGTGATCATTTCCTTTGTTTCCAGTTTTTTATAGCTATAAACAATTGAACAATGCTGCATTAAATGTTCTTGTAAATATCCTTTTCGTACTGGTACTTGTATATTCTATGTGACAATCCCAGAAATGCAAATGGCTAGATCAAAAGTTATATGCAATTTTAATTTTCATAGAACTACAAGATTTATTTCAAAAAAGCTATAAAACATGGGAGGAGGATAATAATTGTTCATCCATTTTCTTTACTTTTTATAATATATCTTTATGCTATATTCCTTTTGGTAAATTAGTTATATGGCATCCACTTACATTAATTTCTTTGGCAACATACTAGAAATGTAACTTTGGCTCTTCAGTTAGCATTGTTCTGGCATTTATCCCAAAGCTACTTATTAGAATTGGAAAGTAAAGGGTAAAAAAGATTGAAAATATCAATATCAGCTAAATATTTTATATAGGTTAATGGACGATCTAGCTTCCTTTTATGATGTATAAAAATATTGCATACCGTAAATTATTTCATTTACTTCTTATGGTTAAACCAGAGAAAACTGTGAAATTTCTCTCTGATCCATTTTATGTTTGCATTCGTTTCCACATTTCCACAATTCCTACATTTCTACCAGCTATTCAAGACACATATCCTCAAGTAGGGAGCTAAGTCGGTGTTCTGTTCTTCCAGGCATGACCAATAACAGCTCTAGGCAGGTTGCCAGAGATCAGATGATTAAAGCCTGAACACACATAAGATAATATCTCACTTATTCCTTTTCTTTTAAAGGTTAAATAATTGAAGTTAAGAGAGTTTGAGTCATTATTTATTCAATATTCCAAGGTTGCTTTAGTTGAAGATGACTTAAAGTGGTTTGTAGTAAGGTGTTAATTGCAATAGGGTCAACCCAATATAGGTCCCACCTCAATATAGGTCCCATACTTCATTGAGTCAAAGATGTCATTCTGTATGTAACATCTCTATATTTTATATGTGTATTGTCATCAGTGGTTTTTTATATGAATTGGCAGTGTCTTTTCATTTATAGCGGATACAAAAAGAAAACACATCCTAAAATTGATGGGGTATTGGATTTATTAAAAAATGTATTTTGTGTTTAACATGCCCCACATTTCAACCCAGCAGACTTGAAATACAGAAACAGGTGTATGAACTTGGAGCTTTTAGGTAATACTTATCTGATAATTACCTTAAAAAATTACCATCACCCATAAAATCATACAATTAGATTATCAGCTGCCGGTAATGTCAGTATTGGTTATTCAATATATATCCCACGACTAGGATAGATCAATGTTTCTCATACTTAAATATCATGTAGATTTTTTAAAAGATTCACTAGCATAGATTAAATTCACAGTGGTATGATTTTACTTAACTATGTTAATATCAAACTAATTATACAACCCCATATGCTTATAGCTCTTATGTAAACACAAAACAAAAAAACAGAAATCAAATGAAAATACAACACACAAAATATCCAAATTTACAATCTTAATTTAATACTACAGATAATGTTGTTTGATTGAAATCAAATCGTATCTCAAACATGAATTGGTTTATGAGTATTTGTGTGTCAATATTGATCTCAGCAGTGCCTGAAGTTTGTGATGACTATGCAAGCTCTATGGTGATACCATTCAAAAGTGGTGATACCACTTTTCCCTCATTTAGCCATGTAACACCTTCATGATATCTTTTGGGCTCATCTTAGAGCAAACAAATCACATGTGTTAAATTTTCAGATTCTTCCTTCTTAGCCCAAAGTAATAAAAGCAATAGTATATGTCACCAACATGATCATAAACACCAATGTAAACCAAAGAGATAAATAATGCAGCACTTCATTATAAATTATCTAGTTGTATAGTTATACAGATGATCAAAAGATCAAAGATTATTAGAGTAATGAAAAGGACAATTTTGAATCCCAATAATATTCTCAGCGATGACTAAGAATATGTCACAGACACAATTGAAAAGCAGTGGCGTATGCATTTTGTTTGTTTGTTTTTCCAGGATGGCATAAGAATAAAAGCTTAGTTCCCAAAAGTTCAGGTGAATTTGACTTGCTGAAACCCAGAAGTCAATCTAATTTGTGGATTATTCAATTGAGTGAAGGGAAGTTATTCAGACAGAGTCAAAGCATCCAGAGATGATCATGATAGGAAGTAGGAAGTCCAGGCATGTGGAGGTGATAAGATATGGCCTCAAAAAACAGTAGGCAAACTCAGGGAAGATTTGTCTCCCTCTGGAAGAACTGGACTGAGTGAATCAGGGCAGGAATTCAGAACCCAGGGGTCCAGCCACTGGTATGGGAAAGGGAGCAAGACCTTGGTTTTACATGAAGGTAACAACATTGTCCTGAAATCTTGTGTGAGCCACAAGCAAATCAGGAACAATACTCAGCTGCTGAGCAGAAACCTAGCATCCATATTTGGGATAAGCAAAGACAGACAAGGAGTAAGGTATATCAGTGTTAGAGAAAAGCATAGGGAATTTTGATTTGAATTGCATTTGTATAAAAGGAAAAATTGAAATTGTAGCAAAAATGAACAGAAAATTTTATAGACTAATGACACTTTTATATTTATGTTTTTAATTTATAATTTTTTCAGCTGGAAAGTCAACAGTTGAATACAAGGGATCTATAATCATTCCATAAAATATTTAAAATATTTTCTGATTAAGAAATTATGATTTTACCTATTTATATTAAACAAGTATATATTTAACCTAAAGCAGTTAGCCCAATGTCCAAATTGCTGAGAGAAAAATATTTCATTTTTTAAAATTAGAATGACATCGTTCCACAGAAACAATTCATTTCAAAATGTTTGCCAACAGTTTTGAGAAATCAGAATTGGTTTAAATAATAGGAAAAGACCAAGAATATCACATGAGCTTATAATACAATAGGAAATTAAAAGATATACTGATACGTACATATATAAATATATTTATACAAACTTTATCATTAGAAGAACAGTATGACACTCTACATAGATGATAAATTTTCCACAGGAAAATTCATGTAAGTGTGTTTCCTGTTTCCTGATCTGGAAATCAAGTCCTTTGTGCTGTCGATAAAGATCTGAAAATTTCATCAGTAGTATTTTGAGAAAAAAATATTGCCAAAAAAGCCTAATTTAGATTATTATGACTTACATATTTCCAAATACTACATCATTTGGTCCTTTCACATATGGTGCTTTTTCCATTTCCTTAATACCGTCCTCTGTATGACTCATTGATACTGAAGATGTTATCTCCTGTCTAATAACTGCAAGTTCACAAACCTTCAAAAGACATAATAGATATCGTACAGGTCATTAGTTCTTTCCAAAGTGATGTGTTTGGAGAACACCTGCATATTCAAAATATAAATAAAAAACAACCTTGTAATGATAGGAGCCAGAAATGAATTTAATTTCCATGCAATGTTTAATGTAGATCAATTAAATATTTTTTCTCTAAGAGAATTGTGTTCATATTGAATTCTAACAAATCACTGGGCGATCTGTTCTAGAGTATTGTAGAAGTTTTTAAATTCTCACTCTTTTTCTCCCAAGACTTCCAGACTCCCCCAAGTGGATATCTGAGAAATTTAGCCAAGTGCCTCTAAATAACTCTGACACTTCATAATGAGCTCTGATCAAGCCAAACCAACTTTTTTTTTCTTTGTTTGAATTAAAGCATGATAAATGGAGAATTTTTCTTTAGATGAATCTAGCACTTCCCCCTTCTACTACCTATAATTTATTCACACTACTACTGCCTCTCTTATGAAGATTCTCTCTTTTTTTTTCTCATTCAAAAAGTGAAATCAAACTGTCAGATTTATTTAAGGACCTTATTATGGTTTGCAGGGTCACTGCTACATAGCATCCTATATATGGGACACACAGGATGGATTGTATTGCGATCTCGATTCCCAAATAATCAAGATAAACATAGCTTATATCGAAGTGCACTTTGCTGTGACATGGGGCCATATCAGTATGTCTGGAACATGCTCTAACCAGTTAAGACTTTCAAGGCAAAAGGAAAATAAAGCCTTCAGTAAATCTACTGAAGACACCACCTCCCAGCCTCCCACTGCCTGTTATCGATCTTTTTAAGTGCCGACTAATGAGTCGTATATATACCTGATGGGATGCTCTCACTCCACCACCTCAGAGGAGCTAAACTTACACAAAGAGAGAATCAACTGAGGGGTGGGGGCGGATGGCAACCGGCTGATGGCTGCCTTGGCCCGGTAAAAACCAACCAGAAAGTCTGTCTCCAGGGGAGGCGGCAGACCCCATTCCCTACTTTCCGTGACAAACACATGAGTTCCTGTGCAGATTTTCCGTTCAGGTCGTTTCTAGGGCGAATGCTTTTGTTCGCTACCACACTCTGTAGTGGGAGAAGAACTAGAGAGAAATGCAAAGCGAGCTCGTGGCAGCGGCTTCTCTGCCGCAAAGCATCGCTTTCCTCTCAGCTTTGGCAATTTAGGAAGAACTGAGGGTCTCATGGGAGGTGGGTGAAGGAAATACCAGGATGAGGAACACACAAATCAGGAGTCTCAGTTTTTACCTTCTATTCACTTGAACTCACGTCGCCACAATTACCCTCCCCTAAGACTATCACCAACACAAGCACTTACAATATCGACAAATGAGCTGGGGGCGGGAGGGGGGGAGGGGATTTTCTTTTCTCGCCATTCTCTAAGATTCTGAATAGGATACGAGCCTTCACAGCAAAAACATATTAAAAACAAATAAAATCAACTAAACCAAACCCAGGGGGTAGTAATTATCTTGAGAGAGAAGCCGCTGATGGCACCTGCCTGATTCGCTGCAGTTGGAAACGGGCGGCTTTCGGTATTGAATTATTAATTTATTTATCTCCCCTCTCCCCAACCCCCACACAGACTGCCAGGCAAGAAATCACGGTCTCTTCATTTTCCCCTCCGCCTCCACCTTAGAGGAGTCTCCCACTTCTTGGTGGCGGGCCGTGCGTCCGCCCGCCCGCGCGGCCCTGGCGTCTCCGGCCCTCTGCGGCCGCCGCGCTGCGCTGGGCGCCCCCACTCGAGCCCGGGCTGGCGCGGCCGTGGGTCCCGGCGGCGGGGTGGGCGGAGGGAGGCAGCGGGTGACAGATGTACTCTTCTGACAGCTCTCAGTATCAGCCCAGTGGCTCCCTGCCATTGGCTCAGTGCAATGGACCGGCAACGCCGCTCACTATAATAACACTCATGCCTGCCAGCAGAAGCAACTCCGGGTGCGGGCGCCGAGCGCGGGGGACGCTGCCGTCGCCGCCGCCGCTACTGCTGCCGCGCAGGCGGCTCCCGCTGCCCCGCTCCACTCGGCCGCCGCGCTGGCTCTGACTCCCGCTCGGCTCCGTTTTGCCTGCCCGGCCCCCTCCCAGCCTGTATCCTCCCGCGGGGCTCATCGTCCCAACGCGAATTAGAAGAGAAACACAGAGAGAGGGAGAGACTGAGAGAGCGAGCACTGCGAGCATGCGGAGGCGGGGGAGCCGCCGCGCGCACCACAGAGGGGTGTAGTGAGCCTGTCTCCCGAGGGCGTGAGAGAGAGGCGGCAGCTCGCCCTCCTGGCGCGTCCCTCGCCCACCCTCGCGGGGCTCCGGCGCGCTGCGGCTGCCGGCGCGGGGTGCGTGGAAGCAGCGGCTGTGGTGGAGGAGGCGGCGGCTGCCCCATGGAGTGTTACTACATTGTCATCAGCTCCACGCATCTCAGCAACGGACACTTTCGCAACATCAAGGGAGTTTTCCGGGGCCCTCTCAGCAAGAACGGGAACAAAACTCTGGTAAGCGCTTCTGTGTTTTCTCTCTCTCCGCACCCCACCCCCCCGCCTTCCCACGTACACCCCAAGAGGACATTTGGAGGATTGAGGTTATTGTGAGGTTTTGAGGGTTTTGCGATTCAATTTGGTTTATAATGTATTCATTTATTTATCTGGTGGGCGTAGGGTGAGAATTAGGTGTAGAAAAGGGAGGAATCTTAGGAAAGCTGTGATCCACGGCTTTGGCTGACACTTCCACAATGCTCTGAACTCTCTCTAGCTCACTCCATAATGTTGAAGATTACTACAGTCTCTCCTTATTTGAAGCAATTTGTGTTAACAGGACCTGTTTAAAAAGAAAAGAAAGAAAAAGAAAAGAACCCTAACCCCAAGTGACCCTGTAACACCGTTCGGTTCGGTTTAGGAAGCTGAAGGTGAATGAGGATGTGGGTGTCTCTGATGGAGGCGGGGAGCCATGTGGCTGGTGGCAAGGAGGAAGTGTCGGGATTAAGTGATGGTCTTAGAAATAGTTTGTATTCGTCTTTTTCCTGAAAGACTGACTGGCAGCAAACTTCCCTAGTGAGAAGTTGTCAGTACTAAGCTTAAAAGAGTGACTCCAGAATCCATGCTGTCAACTTTCAACTATTCACTGTAAAGACTTTGTGGAGAAGTGTGAAGGGCGATCACTATGTCACAATTAGAGCCACTAGGAAATGTGTTAGAGTAACAGAACCCATGCAGTTGTCGAAAGGTCCTCACTGGACCACAGAGCTTCATCTTTCAGCATCCTAGTAGGAAGAGCACTCCTGATTGGTGGGAAAAGATGTGCTGAGCATTGAGATAGTGCAGGGTGATAGCTCCCACTTTTCATCCAAATCCCATTTTAGCTATAAAACCTCCCTGCAGAACTGACTCTCATATATCGATATTTCCGGAGAAGTATACACCTCCATAATGGAAAAAAAGAAAGAGAATAAAGGCTTATTAGGCTAAGTACTGCGCAGAGTAGAGCCAAAATAAGGTAGTAATGTACAAATCCGTGACTATCTAAAGTATGAGTCCATTAGCAAGCAGCCTCCCCTCCCCTTTTTACATAGTGGTTACTTAGCCCCAATGGTAGTAGAAGTTTAAGGACAGACTCAAATAGTCCAAAAGTAAATACAGTATTCTTAAGCTAATTTTCTTTGTATATCTTAAAAATGTTTCAGCATGAATAAAAAAAAATGCTGTAATGTAGTGAAAGTTCTTATCTGAAGTTTTAATTGAATTCTGACATTGATTAGATGCATTTAATTTCTTTCTTTTTCCCTTGACTCTCTTGGCTACCTCCTTTCAGCTCATTTAAGACTGAGAAAAGCAGGGCTAGTTTGCTGCTTTTATTGTTGTTCTGTATATGGTTGTTGGTTGTTTTGAACAAAAGAAAGTGAAAATACTCTTCTGCAGTCTCTTTAGTGGAGTGTCTTACAGAGTAGTAGCCAAGGACTAAAGGAATTTTTGAAATTGTTCTGGCCCTACTTAAAGAACTCAACTAGCTAGGGAGGTAAAATTTGTGGGAGTGGGGGGGGGCATTCATTTTGAAGAGAGTAAACACTAATTTATTTTTAAAATCTAGTTTTACTTACAGAAAAAGGCAAATTTATTGAAGATTTCATTTTCATAGATATAATGATGGTTTAGGTGACAAACTGCACAGTGAAATTCATAGAAAAAAAGTTATTTGCCAAATCTCAACTTGTTAAAATTCTATTGATCTTGATTCTGAAGTCAATCTTGGATTTGTGACAATGGTTGAATATGCTTATACTGACTTGTTTTTCAAGTTGATTAGTTCTTTAGCACTTACATTAACAAAAAATGGGTTAAATCTAGATTTTCCTGTGTAACTTTGTGATTAAAATGGGTGATAAAAAGCAGCTATCTAAATGAGATGAATAAATCTAAATATAGGTAAATGTTAGAAACAACAAACAGGAATAAAAAGCTTTGAAATAACTCCTGTCATAATTCTATTAGTTATCATGAAAAAGATTTATAAAGACTTCTGAGCTAGTCCTTCCAGGTTATTTATAAACTGCTTATGTTTGTATTTGCTGTGTATGAGACTTGCACTGACTGAAATGATGTAGATTTTCATATATGATCCAACTATATTTGAAGTATTTCTTCATAAGATAATATATGATTTATGTGTTTTCTAGATGCCTTTTGATGAGTTTTGCTATTGAAGAGAATGATAATTATGCCTTTATAACAGAAAAGGTTCTAGATATATTTAAAAATGGATGATTTTAATTTAAAAAAGAGCTATCTATACTTTCCTAAAAATGATTCTTTATAGCACGTAATATACTATGAAGGCTTACTGTGTGCTAAAACTTACCTATCACCTAAAAATAGAAAACTGGACCTGAAACTTTTAAGATTTAGTAATTTTAGTAAGAAGCACAAATATTGTCTTAAAACATATATATGCCAAATTTTGAAAATTTTCAAGTAAGAATTTATTCATGTGATGTTTTCTTTACAGTTTTGTTTTTATTTTTAAGTTAACAGATAAAATTGTATGTATTTATCTTGTTCAATGACTTTAATACCAGTTTCATGGAATAATAATTATGAGATCTTTCCTACTTTATTTTTTATTTTATTTTGACATATTTAAATTTTTCTTTCAAAAACATCATCACATTTTTACATTTTGAAATGTATACTAAGTTAAAAGGATTTTAATAATCTCTCAATTGCGTTTTTTCTCATTTTGGGAAAGCGCAACTTAAAACACAAAACTATTCAGGGAAAAGGTACTTTGATTTTTCCAAAGAAATTCTAATTATATTCTATCACTAGATAATTGGGTATTTCAGAAACATTTTTTAAATTCAAATTTTAGGAGAATAAATGTATAATCTTCAAAAATCATGAGAGTAATTTAAGATAGCTTACAACTGCTATTACAGTATTCTTTCGTGAATTAGAAGTTACTTATAGGATACCCAGTATAACTCAGGTTTCAATGACAATGATTATTTGCAGTATATTCTAAATCCAGAATGAAATTCTGCCACTCATATAGAAGAAGTCATCAAAATATACGTTTCTTTCCATAGGTCATATTATGTCACACAAACATAAAATTTTGGGGGGGAAAAACCCCATACTTAAAGACTAAGTCTGTTAATCTTGACTCTATTTATGAGCTTTTAAATATATTCCTCTTGACAATTTTAAATAAAAATATATGAGTCTCCATTTCATAATGTCTTAAAAGCCAAGAGAAAGGTCAAGCTTTTTGTCATGATTTCTGATATAAATTGCATCATATCTGTGGTATAGCTTTAATTTCATGGAACAAGAAATAAGCTTATATTTAATAGTGTTCCAAAATATTTCTGGATAAGTTACAGGGTTTAATGGCAATGATAAAGTTTATCTTCTAAGTACTCTTATTTTGTTTCTTTAGCTTTCCCAATACATCCTTGTGTAAGCAATTGCTTATTGGATAAAGACATTTAGTTATATTTTTTATTTTTGCAATTAATTCACAAAATTCCTTTGCCCTAATTATATATTTTAAAACTTTAACTAGAGAATATTTAAAACTTTAAATACAGAAAATTCAAATATACATTTAATCACTTTTAATATGTAATTTGGGGTTTGCATTTGGAACCTTGTAAATCATTACTAATTTGGTCATTACATTCTGTTGGTTGGTCAGCATTTTCACATCTCCTAATAGCATTATGTCTATCTCACTGACTATGGAATTCAAAAAGATGAGTGGTGGTTTTAAGGTCATACAGTGAGTCAATACTATAATGCAGATTCCCTGACTCCAGACATATTTCCTTTATAGTTTATATGCTAAATTATGGAATCCATAGGGATCATTATGATAATATGATTAAGAAATAGTATTGTGTCATCTGTTTGGTTGAAGACACTCTGTTTTTCCAATTGCCTCCAGATGTGGAGAAATAGTACCAGTATTACAGAAAAATTTGAATTTAAATTTATTTTACTTCTTATCCTCCAATATGCAAACATCACTCATTTCTGCCTGGCCTAGGCCCTGTTTGTGTAGGATTCCCTTCATTTCCAATATGTGAAATACCAGGTTTGGCAAGACAAGAAATGTTAATTTATTAATCAGTTCTCCACATATTTGTTATTTAGTCCATTCAGATTTACTGAGATGCCTCAATTATAAGGCACCATGGACTCTGTGTATTATGTACTAAATATTATGTGCTAAGATGTATTCTAGGTAGCTCCTGTTCATTTTGAATCTGTTGAAAAAATATTCACATCTTTTGACAAGTTTGTAGGTTTCTTGTCACTCAGGATATTTGCACATATGTTAATTTTGAAAAGTATTAAAGACTTTTTTTCCTTTGCATATATACAAATTCACTAAAATTAGGTCTTTAAAAATGTACTATATGATCTTTTGTTTTAATTATCATTATCGGATATAACTTCTTATTTATGTCATTCCCTTCCACATTTTCTGTATCTGCCAGAGAACGTATCAAAATCTAAAACGTTTCTCCACTTTCTGAAACCCATTTAGGTGGCACTTTAAGATTGTGGCTAAGACTAGAGATACCCATAGCTGAATTGGTGCTGTTGGAAAAATTTTCATTGTTAGATTGCAAGGAGAATTCAGGGGTGAGGATGGATTAGGGTGATAGCTTCATATACCCCTAAAATTTCCCACTTAATGACTTTATGAATTCTTTCACATAATAAGTTGAGTTATTATTCTTCCTAGTTCTATTTTTGTTTTGTTTTGTTTTTTTATGTTACCCACGCTGGACTTGAAACCCTGAGCTCAAGCGATTCTCTAGTCTCAGCCTCCTGAGTAGCTGGGATTATAGGCATATACCAAGTTTCTTTATAACTCTCGTATATTCACTATTAAATCCTATCTTGTGTTTCACTTTTCTGAACTTTAGGTGTCATATATATTCTTTGCTCTATTGGTCTTTTATTCTAGTGAAACTTTACAATATGTGTATTTTCAGAACACGTTTATTCAGGTAAGGGAAACCCCTAATATCTGAATTATTGTTATGATTAAAAAATGTGAGCGGTATTTTAAAGCAAATGCTGTCAAGTAAAACCTATGATTCCCACATACCTTTGTTAGTTCATCAAATATCAGTTGAGTTATTTTAGATAGCTACAATGCAAATAGTGATATAATATCTTGTCTTTTCAGTTCTACACTAATATTTTCTGTTCTTCAGGACTGCAATTACACTTTTATTGAAAATCTAGATCAACAAGAACTTCAGGGACCACATAGTTGAGAGGTTTCAGAGGGCTGTATTCAGGGCCAAATTCAAACTGCAGAAGTAGCTTGTTATATGTGCCCAGTGTTTTACAATATTTGGATTTAAATACAATTCAAAGAAGAATGCACTTCCCCATTTGCCACTGTCTACACAGCTTTTTATTGCTATGTAGGTTTCTCACTTTTTTACGTTACCTTTCTGACCAGTGAAGGCACTTGAATTTTTCACCTCTTGCTTAGTCTGGGAACCAAGTTTACTTGTGGGGAGATAGAAATGTTTCTATCATTCTATGCATGCCCTTCGTTGTACCAACTTTTAGAAAGATAATGACCTTCAAAATTTTTTCAGCATATTCATATTATTCTGTAGTATCTGTTTACCATATATTGGTTGAACTGATTAACAGTATTCTCCAGATCAAATATCTAGGAGCACTATCATAATAAGTAACACGTAGCCATTTGAGGGTGATGCATTTTTTCCATTTTAAAATTGTACACTTTTATTTAGGCAATTGATGTTTTTGGTATTTTCTTGTTGCTTTTGATCTTTTAAAAATCAATTTAGAATGTAATTTTGTTCTTTAATCTATAGTTAAGTAAACATATTTAGTTTATTTAACGTTTTGAAAAAATGTTTACTAAAAGCATTATGGATAGCGTAAATCATATTTTTATTAATCTTGCTAATGACACAATGTTAAAATAATTTCCTCCAGTGATCCTATTTAACTGAGATAGTACTATTGAAGGGAATTGCTATATATTAGGAGTTTGAGTAATACTTAAAAAAAAAAGCAGTTATAGTCTGCAGTATACTGTAGCAAAAATTCATGAAGAAATTATGTATGTCTATTTACCAAATTTTTATATTGCTAGCCACAAAAAGTGAGAAATTTAATTTTGTTAGTTTTCTTTTCTAAAAATTTTAACCTGAAACCACTTGTTTTATCCATTTTATCGCATTCTAAATTATCCATTGCAACCAAGAAAACTTTACAATATACAGTTGGCCTCCATATCCATGGATTCTGCGTCCATGGATTCAACCAACCACAGGTCAGGACTATTCAACAAAGAAAAATAAGGATAGGGGCATCTGTACTGACCACCTACAGACATTTTTTTTTTCTTTTCATTATTCCCTAAACAATACAGTATTTAGCATTTACATTTTATCAGGTATTATAAGCAATATAATCTAGACATAATTTCAAGTATAGTGGGAAATGTGCATAGGTTATATGCAAATATCACACCATTTTATATAAGAGACTTGAGCATCTTCCATGGATTTTGGTATGCTAGGAAGATCCTGGAACCAAAGCTCCATGGATATGGATATGGAGGGACAATTGCATACTATATCGTGATGGCATTTTCAACTAGCAAGGTTTCATTAATTTTATAAATGTATTACACTATATTTCTAGCACAGTTTAAGATAAAGTGAAATAATAAATAATTAAAACTCAGAGTTGTCAAAGTAAACAAAGTCCATTACCTGATGTATTACTCCGAACTCTTTCACAAGGGTTTGGCACCATTGGAAGAAATGTATACACTTTTCTAAATGTAAGTACATATATACTAAATGTTTGTGATGGCAATGCTGTGTTCAAATTATAAGAAAACATTTTTTCTTAAACAGCTTTAGAAAAATAAGCTATATTGAGTGTGATGGCTGGTTTTATGTGTCAACTAGAATAGTAACCAGTTATTTAATCAAATATTAAACAAGATATTACTTTGAGGGTATTTTGTAGATGCACTTAATGTCTAGAATCAGTTGACTTTAAGTAAAGGAGATTACTCTTGATAATGTGGGTTGGCCTCACACAACTGGTCAAAAGGACTTACAAGCAAACAACTGAGGTGTCTTGGAGAAGAAAAAATTCTGCCTGAAAACTGCCTCACCAACTTTTACCTGGATTTCTATCCTGCCAGCTTTCCCTTCATATTTCAGATTTACCAGCCTCTATATTCACTGAGTCAGTTCTTCAAAACAAATCATATGTGTGACTGCACACACATATACCCACACAAACACACACATATCCTATTGGTTCTGTATATCTGGAGAACCCTGACTTATACACTGAGGATCAGTTTATAACTTCTCTTTTATAATAAGGTAAATAAATGTTTGAAATAAAATCTTATTTGGATTTAATAGGAAGTAGATGAGTCGATGACGATAACTGCATAGTTTAAAATTTACACAGTTTATTGTAGACTTTTTCTGCTATTTTATACATAAGTTCATAATAACTTTATTTGAAATCTTTGCCTGGATTACAATCTAAATCTCCATTAAGCAACCTCAGACCCCTAAAAAAACCCTCCTACAATGATGTAAAATAAAGTTATTCTTATCTGTTAACCTCCAATAGCTAATCACACATGTGTTTATTGTACTTGAGAAAAGTCAGAGTATTTCAAAATGAGATAAAATATTTTTAAACTTAATTTAAAAAGTATACACTTTGGTACATAGCCTGAATTGAAGAAAATAAGCTTTAAATGGAGTTATCTAAAATGAAGGACTTTCATTTTACAAAATAAAAATGTCGTCATGAAAAATATGCAGAATTATTTCACTGTCCACCAGCCCAAGCCACCAGGAATACAACTCTACTTGAACCAAGTTGGGCATATTGGTATTTGTTGGAACTAGGTAAACTGTACGCCATAGGCAACCTTGATGCATCTCATGAAGAGGGTATAAGGAGTACTTTTATAAAATTTTGAATTGTGTGAGTTGATTTTGTGGAGTATTTATTAAAGCATTGTTTTATTCTTAATTGAGTGCTGTGATAAAGAAAGGTCAATTGTGTGATTGAGTATCTTAGTACTTTTCACCTAGTAGGGAAGAGGAACACAGTGGGGGTAGAACTGTTGTTAGGGGAGAAGCAGCTTTGCTCATGTTGCCTGAAGATGGAGTTTTAGGGTAACAAAAACAGCAGTTTTGATCTTGTCTGTGCTCAAATGTGATTGCAAATGGTCTTGTTTTTGTTTAGCTCCATCACAATAATAGAATGACCTTGTGTGGTGTTAGTGTACTGTGAAACTGTTCATATTTGATGGGAGAACCCCATGCCTGACTCTTGGACTCGGACAAGCTCCTAACTGACAGTTTTCAAAAGTTGCTTTTTGCTTTTTCAGATATGACCATGAGAGTGGATGGTTGCAAAATGGAAGGAAGGAGGGCAAGCTGATCAGAGAAGAGAATTTCAGGGAAATGAGATCCAAAGCTGGGAACTTTTAGAATTAAGGGAGAGTAGAGAATGGTTGAGAAGTACGAAGGTGGAGCAAGAAGGATTCATGCCCCATATTGTCACAATAGTATGAGGACTTTGGGCTTTGGGAGGTAAAACATCCATCTGTTCTTTTTTTTTTTTTTTTTTTTTTTTTTTTGGCGACAGATTCTCACTCTGGTGCCCAGGCTAGAGTGCCATGGTGTTAGCCTAGCTCACAGCAACCTCAAACTCCTGAGCTTAAGCAATCTTTCTGCCTCAGCCTCCCAAGTAGCTGGGACTACAGGAATGTGCCACCATGCCCGGCTAATTTTTTTCTATATATTTTTTAGTTGTCCAGCTAATTTCTTTCTTTTTTTAGTAGAGATGGTGTCTTGCTCTTGCTCATGATGGTCTCGAAACTCTGACCTCAAGCGATCCACCGGCCTCAGCCTCCCAGAGTGCTAGGATTATAGGCGTGAGCCACTGTACCCAGCTACACCTCTTCTTGAGAGAGACTGTGAACAATGTTTTCGAGAGAAACAAACATGAGCTGGAGCAAAGAAATGAAGTTTAACTTCTGTGAAAAGTTTAAAGCTTCAGAGATTTTTTGATAAAAGACACTTATGAATTTCAGAGTTCACAGTCCATGGGTTTTAGAACCTTAGGGCAAGGAAAGCAGGAGATTTTTGGACAAGTTACTAGAAGGGAAGTGAAACTAGTTGCACAGAGGAAGGGGTTTAATGATAAGAGGTATGCACTGATTTATTTTCCTTACAACTGATCAAGGACAGAAATATGGGATCGAATATAGCTTCTGTCTTTGTTTAATGAAAATGCCTCAAGTAGCATAATCCAGTGGCCCCTAAGGGAGTGTCAGTGGAAATACTATAAGTTATGTTTGTGGTATCACCTTCAAAACCTGATATTTATCAAACACTACTTCTTGATGAAGACACTCAATGTCTGGACAACAGACCTTCGTGCTGGGGAAGAGAATGGCTGCTTTCCCTCCAGAATTGTGTTCTTGAATCCAGTTTAGCATGTGTTCTTGAAAATACTTATTCTTCAACTTACATAATTGTTGAAAGTACAAACGCTTTATAACAAGGTGGATCTGAGTTCAAATCCTAGATCTATCTCTGTATCAGTTAATAGTGAGTATAGCTAGCTGACTGTAACTAAAACCCCAAATATCAACTATGTACCTAAGTGGTGTTTTATAGAAATTGTGTTTTTCTCACATTAAAAGAAATCTGCAAGTAGATATTCTCTAACATTAAGTGGCTTAAATGTCTATGCTAAAGACTTTCTGATTTTATTTGCATCGTTCTACAGTTGAAAGGTGGTTACTGCCGCAGCTATCACATACATTCTAAACTTGTGAAAAGGGTAAGCAGGAAAGACAAAACATTGTATGTTCTTTGTTTAAGAAGTTCTTCCCAACAGTTTTGGTTTACATTTCTTTGGCCAAAACTGTGTCACAGAACCACTCACAAGGACAGGGAAGGATGGAAACATGGTATATTCTGCTGGGCATATTGTTAATCCCAATAAAATCAGTGTTAGTAAGGAAAAGGGGATTCATTAGACAAGAGAAGTCTACCAAGGTAACTTGGCAAAGTTCACCTCTCTCAATATCAGTTATATCATCTTTAAAAGGAGATGATAATACCTACCTATTAATAGAAGATTGGTTTGTAGATCAAATGAAATAATGAATATATAGTAATTTGTACAAAGTTTGTCACATAATCCCTCACTAAATGGTGGTTGCTACTGACAGTATTTCATGCTGGAATGTTCATATCTGATTACAGTCTCATTCACTCAATTCAATTTGTATGGATTTACATAATTTGGATACTTTTGCTATTGAACCACGTCGGTAGTATTTTTTTTTTTTCTCAGTGTCTTACTTAGTCTGTTTGGGCTGCTATAACAAAATACCATTGACTGGTGGCTTTTATACAACAGAAATTTACTTCTCACGGTTCTGGAGGGTGGCAAGTCCAAGAGTACAGTGCCCGCAGATTTGTTGTCTGGTAAGGGGCTTGCTTCCTCATAGACAGACTTCTTCCCACATGGAATAAGGGAGCAAAGGAACTCCTGAGGCCTCTTTTATAAGGGCAATAATTCATCAGCAAGGAGGGGGTTCTTATGAACTAATTACTCCCAAAGACCTGACACTTCATGTCATCACATTGGGGGTTAGAATCTCAACCTATGCATTTTGAATGGACACACATATTCAGACCATTGCACTCAGCTTATGTATGGTACCCCTTACATACTTATCCCTACCCTAAGAATGCATGAAATCTTCTCCCTTTACTGTATGCTGGGCCTGTCTTAGTCTATTTGCATTGCTATAAAGGCATACCTGAGGTTGAGTAATTTATTTTAAAAAGAGGCATATTTGGCTTATAGTTTTGCAGGCTGTACAAGAAGCATGGTGCCAGCATCTGCTTATGGTGAGGACGTCCGGAATTTTTCACTCGTGGTGGAATTGGAAGGGGAGCAGGCATCACATGGTGAGAGGAAGGAAGAGAGGGGAGGAGGTGCCAGGCTCTTTTCAACTATCAGTTTTTATGGCAACTAATAGAGGGAAAACTCGTTCATTACCATGAAGATAGCACCAGGCCATTTGTGAGGGATCCACTCCCAAGACTCAAAGACCTCCTACCAGGCCCCACCTCCAACACTGGTGATCAAATTTCAACATTAGATTTGGATGGGACAAATATCCAAACCATAGCAGGACCCTAAATATTTTGGTAGATAAAAAAGATGAAAATCCTAAGGAAACCTTCAGATATCAGTCTTTTCTTTGACTCATAAAGTTAATGGAACTATAGAAAGCTGGTTCTTTAGGAGAGCTTAGAATTTTTTTTTTTTTTTGACTCTTTTCAATAATAACTTCCATAGCTGTGGAAATTCTTGATTCCCTTGCTCTGTCTTCTTGGATCATTGACATTCTGATGTTACAAAATTAATATTTACACTAGGGGGCGGCATAACATTTCCTCTTGCTCTCAGATAAACAGACATAATAATTAACCATAGATGAATAAATTTGTGAAATATAGTTATCACAGTTTTATTAGCTAAAAGTCACTCGAAAATTTCATTAATTAGAAGTCAGTATAGAAATATGACATAGATGTGGTATGTTTTCTCTATGTGTTATGTATTTGCATGCAACTTAATAATTATTTTTGGCCATTTTCTATTTCAAACACGTGATATATAGAGTAAGATAGTGTGGACATAGTGTTGGTGACCAACCGTACCTTCCTAAACTGTTACTCTTGGCTGTAAAAATGTCAGTTTTCACTACTGAAGCTGATGTTTCTAGATTCTTCATAGTACCTTTAACCTTTTATGATTTTTAATGCCCAATTTACTTTAATGTCATAGCTAATTAATCATTTAATTTGATTGAAATTTTCATGAACTACATTATTAAGCAAAATAAGGTGGACTCTGATCATTGCTATTTGTGGAAAGAAGAATATGAAATAAAGAATATGTGAAATTTTGAAACCCATCCCTTATTTTCTTGATCACCACAAGTGGTCTTATAGAAAAGTAGCTGAAAAAAATATTGAGACCTAAATTTTCAAGTTTTATTAAAATTTAATGACATTTTCTTCATAACAACCAGGATTATATTTCTCAGAGAAAAGGTGCAAACAGTATAAAATAACACAAACTGTTCTGTTTGTATTACTAATCACTGTGAAATTATTGATTCAACATGAAAGGTGCAATTTTTATGGATCAGGACTTAGAGGAGTTGATATTATGATAAATACTGCTTCTCAAAAGCATACGAAGCTATTTTGCAGGTAGACTGATCTTAGCACAATTTCAGATGTAACCTATTACATATTGCTGTCCTGGAGAGTGACAGTTAAGACAATCTATTGCCGTGTTATTACACAGTAAAGGCTTACTGAAGTAAATAATAATAATAAATGAAAACAAATTGATCCTCTTTGTATAGTACCTAGTATAATATGAGCATAATTTGTTTATGTAAGAAAAAATTAGAGACTGAAATTGTTGTTTGCTTTGCTTATAATGTTAAATTGCTTTAATTAAAATACTATACCAATAATTTAATTCACATATGCTATTGTATGAATACTTACGTGGCTTTTAGGCATTAAAAATGCCAACTATTCTTACTCATTAATAAAGTGCCAATACAATTCTATCAAGTGTAGAAACTATAGGTCATATGAGAGACTTTCCTCTTTTCTTTCAGTACCCTACTTAAAATAAGGGCAATATCTATTCCCAGGTTCAAGGCAAAATAGACATGTACACGCAGAGCAAAATCATTCATATTCTCTCTCTCTCTGCCTTTTTGCCTTTACCCCATAGTTGTAGAGGATATTGTTATTTTCATCTCATCCTTTCTGAATCTTTGTTTCTCATGAAGTCCAGAGAATTCAGAGAATTCTACTAGCAGCTTTAGATAGGGCTAGAGATTGAAACAATTATTTATTTGAAGAGTAATTGGGAACTTAATCCCCTTCTGGCCACTTGATATAATATCAGAGGTCTAAAAATGATACTTATAAGATTTTGGGAAATCTGAAGTAACTCACTGGCCACAATTCCACTGGATGGCCATAATCCTAGGAATTAAAAGTAAATAAAAAGAGAGAGAGAGAGATAGAAAATCATTAATTCTTCTTAGCCTATAAGAAGAATATAAACCAATATAAGAAGCTGTATCGCCTTAAGTAATTGGGTAATAGTACATCCATGTTTGCCTGAGACAGTCACTGTTTATGCTGTTGTCTTGGCATGATTAATAATGACACTGCCGTTAACTCTCAGAATTATTCTATTAAATAATTTGGATGATGATTTATATAATCAACCTGCTAAATACCAAAATTACCACAGTGACAGAAACCTGCCTGAAATGCTTCCCCATTCTCTATCCAGGCTTGAATTATGCATTGTTTTAGGATTTGTAGACTCAAGCCAGAATGCTATCTATAGATGATGTCTTAAATTTGATACTTGGCTATTTTTCAACAACCCCAAGTCCCATAATAGGCAGTGATATATATTCTTTCTCCCCAGCTTCTGACAGGTTGAGCTTAGCTACATGATGGAAGAAGGGACATTCAAAGGAAGGATGACACAGAGGCATAGAGTCAAGTGGAGACGATTTGGGGCAGGTGCAGCAGAGTTAAGAGGAGAAGGGAGCCTGGTGAGCGTCCAGTTGCCACCGTTAGCACTGTCAGGGAAAAGTTGCTAGGGCCGAAGAGCCAGCTGTGTTCTTCCAAGCTGATGATTTCAGTGGCAGAATTTTGCCCAGGTATTACCAGTTTCGATTCCTCAACAAGCCCGTTGCAACAGGGTCACCTTTGAATCTGGCAGCTACCTAATACATTTCCAATAAATGTATTTTATGCTTCCTTTAATGAGTTAATTTTGGTTATTTTCAACTGAGAAATCTGAGAAGAATTAGGACAACTGTGGAATTTAATTTTTTTCAACATTTTCTGGGTTTTGCATATATAGAGTTTTCACTTCTTTATTTGCTTCTCACCATTGCCCTTTCTATTCTTCTGTAATAAAAGGTGTTATAGAAACCTATAGAACTAGAGAGACCTGGGTTTGAATTCTGGCTGTGCAACCTGGGCCAGTTACTTAACCTCTGCTAGTTTCTGTTTATCTGTAAATAGCTAAAATTAAAATTGATTTTAATCCTTGCTTTATATCAAATGTTATTTTAAACATATAAATTATGTGCAATTATAACTGAAATGCTCTAACGTGGGTATGTGTGAACAGGACTCCTGTTGTAAAGATTAAATATTAATAATGTAAGGGAAGTGTCTACTTCCACATCTAGTACATAATCAAAGCTATTGTTATTTTTATAATTACTGACATCTTAAAGAAGAGTTGTCCTTCCTCCTTTACAAAGCTAATACATTTATGTGTGCTTTTCAGATAGAATATAAACAATACCAAATTAATAGAAAATAGGTGCTTTATGGAGTCCTATGAAATAAAGAGCAACAAATTGATCATAAAATTTGATACTCATATACAGTCTATAAGTAGATTCCCTAGTTTATTCTTTGCAGGAAAACTAAAGTTCTACAGGCACAGATTCCCAAACTAGATGATCATAATTTTCACCTGGAGGTTTAAAAATTGCAACATCTTGGACCTCACTTCATAGGTACTAAATCTTAATATCTGTTGGTAGGATCCAGGAATGTAGCTTTCCTAAGAGCCTCCAGGTAACTCTTGCGGTTCTAGGACAAAATGCATCTAGTTTGGTTTCAATGGACATGTTCTGGAAGAATGTTTGGATGTCACACATTTAGTGACATCTCTTCGTATGAGAGATGAGGTCCTGCTCTTGTCGTTTATTAGGTTCTCTACCCACCATTGCTTAAGCCCCCCTCCCCCACAATAGGTCCTTTAGAAATCTAGCCACAATACATTTGTTTCATTGTAAAAAGAAAAAGAGAAAGAAATCAACTAGAAAATAATTTAGTTGGAATATTGTTAAATGACATAATTTTGAAATTTAATAGTTTAACGTCTACAAAAGGGATGAAAATATGAGGCTGCACTT
This sequence comes from Indri indri, assembly GCA_004363605.1. Classification (NCBI taxonomy): domain Eukaryota; kingdom Metazoa; phylum Chordata; class Mammalia; order Primates; family Indriidae; genus Indri; species Indri indri. The sequence goes on from RJWJ010003276.1 coordinate 54,527, forward strand.
TGTGTTCAGAAATAAATCTAGTCTAGTTCTAGGTTCAGCTTTATGAGAAAATTTAGTAAACATCACCAATTTCCTTTCAACCATGCTTTAATATATTAGTTTATGTAAAAATTAGAGTTAATAATGCATTAGTAGTATTTAATGGTTTTAAATGTATGCTTTTTAAAAAAAAAACATTGTGTTGAATAACAAAGCAAATGATTGAGCCAATAAATTGAGTTAAATATCAGGCAACTTAAAAAATATGAAGACAGAAAAGTGAATAGCTTTATGAAATACAGGGCGGGGCTAGGTGTTTTTACAAAATGATGTCAAATTTTAACAAATTATAGCCTAGATTTAGAATATAGATATAATATGTAAATTGTATTTTCATTAAATCAGATGATTTCTTATCTCAACTAAATTATTGAGATTCAAATTAAATTATTGTACTTTTAAATTTTGCATAAGTACTCTTATTTGAATATATGGGATTGTCTTTCATCATTGTTTAGAATTTTTACTTATATTGTAATTACAATGCTATTAGAATCAATTCTACATTAATAATTGTGTGGTCAAGTCAATTATTTATTATAGTTTTATAAATCTTCTAAATGCTTTTGATTAAGCTTCTCTGAAGTGTATTTTCAAACTACACTTTCAACTCCTAGGAATAAATCAACTAATTTATTTGAAGTTTTCATATATTGAGCACTTATTCTTTGTCAGCATCAGCACTGAAAACTTACATAAAATATGTCATTTAAACATCGCAACAATTATTTAATTTGGTATTATAATTGCCATAAGAAAACTTAGTTTTTAAATGTTATATTTTATCCAAGGTCTTCTATTCCATCTTTAATTTGTAGTTGTCTTGTGAACACTGTAGAGAATGTATAAGAATACTAAAACTTTAATATATCAATGTTCATGTCTGTTTCATTTTGTTTGGCTTAGCTCATAAGTAATGAATAATATGCATTCTTATGTCCTAGAAAATATGGCAATACCCAGTTATAGAGATTTAGAATTAGGAGTCATATGTGCAAATTATTAAATACTGCCTCTAAATACCATAGTTTTATTTGCAAAAAAAAAAATATATGTATATATCTTTTGAGACAGAGTCTCACTCTGTTGCCCAGGCATCAGCCTAGCTCACAGCAACCTCAACTTCTGGGTTCAAGCGATCCTCTAGCATCAGCCTCCTGAGTACCTGGGACTACAGGCACGGGCCACCATTTTTTCTATTATTAGTAGAGACAGGGTCTCACTCTTGCTCAGGCTGGTCTTGAACTCTGGATCTCAAGCGATCCTCTCCTCTTGGCCTCCCAGAGTGGTAGGGTTATAGGGGTGAGCCACCAAACCCGGCCTAATTTTTTTCTTTTGTTTTTCTATTTGTTTTCTTATTGTTGCTACCAAAGTCTGGATACTTAATTAAAATTGGCATTTTTACCTATTTGTTACCTTAACAAAAAAATATTCAACAAAGACATTTTCAGGTTTTTTTTTTCTTCTGATTACATATAATTGAACAGAAGCTAGTTAATTAAATTAAATAAGTTAAGTATCAAGTGGCATGCTTCATGCACATTATCTATTAAACCGAGATAGGAAAAAATATTATTAATAAAAGATAATATGATTTTAGTAAAATTCAGGTGTTAACAATATTTTTCTGCTACTGTCAGCTATCCCTGTTATGGGTTTCTCAGAGCCTACTGCGGGACTTTACCATCCTTGGATTCTGGTATCTGCAGGGGTTCCTCGAACCAATCGCCCTTGGATGTTGAGAAGCAATTGTATTTTCAATTCACTTTGCAATTTTACCCCCAGCTTTTTTTATTCTTGGTGTTTGCAACCTTCTATTTGCTAACTATTAAGAGTAATGAAAGTTCTCACATTGGAGTAGATAAAGAATTATTTGCATGTGTTTTATAGCTGAAAGTACACCATAGTTTTCTGGCATATATTATTGGTTCTTCCATTTACAGGAATAAGATAAGTGAATCTGCCCATTTTCTACTCACTGGGCTTTGCAGTACACATTTGTAGAGAGGTGGCACTAAACTTTAGGAAGTTTATAATGTGTAGGTTATCATTCCATGTTTTGCAGGAGATTATTTTCAGGGAGAGTACAGGAAGGTAAAAAAATCTGAAACCTTTTAATACATATTTTCGGTAGGATACTGTGCATCTAAACTTATTTTTTACTAATTGCTGGCTGTGCTGCAGAGGAGAGGGACAGGGAATGGGAGCTAGGAGGAGAAAAGCACCTTGTAATGTGTGAACAGGGAATAATGAGGTAGGAGCCTTTGAGTAGACATTTGGTGTGATTTGTAAAGAGGTTTCCTATTCTCTCTGTCCTCATTATCTGGTCCAACACTAAATATATATATATTATATATATATAATCTGATCAAGATAAAAACTGTAAACATAGTTATAAACTTCTAGTTTTTTAAAAAAATAAAACATGAATACTTTTATGGTTTTATTTAAAATTATTACATGGTCTAAAATGTTCTCAGTTATTTGGGTGGAATAGGATCATTTTCAAGGGTTAAAGGTGTCTTTATGTTGAGAAAATATCGTAGAAAATTTTCAAGTGCAGAATAAAGGAAGTCAACAGAGTTCATGCTAATACAAAAGCTAGAAACAATTACTATATGGTTAACAATAAAATTAATGATAAATATCCTTAAAATGGAAGTTTACAAGGTAATATATTCCACATCACATTTATTCTGTCAATTTTTATATATAAATATGTGTTCATAATACAAAAATCATATGAACATAATATAAAAATCATATGATTTTTAATCTGTTAGGTTATCATTAGCTCTATTTTCCACGTAAGGAACTGAAGAGAATGTAAGTATCATGCCAGAGGTTATAAATGCTTATGAGCTTATGAGCCTAATTTTGTCTTAGGTTGTATTCTCATCACAAACACAATAAGTGGTAGTTACTTATATTAATTCTTAATAAGCTGTAAGTATTTCCATTTTATGAAGAAGAATAATTACAGCAGAGAGGCCAGTTAATCATACAATGAAAATTTTATATATTATTTTAAAAAATATATTCTGCATCCTACCCTTAAAAATGAATTTATGATTAAATCTATGCTTAATAACAAAAATATATCAAATTATAAATCAAATATATATTTCTCAAAATAAGTTTATAAGAATTCCCAGGAAGTGTAGAATGTAGCTTTTTTAAAGTCTTAACTTTTTATTGCAAAATTATATAGGTTTGTCAGAAAATGAATAATAAATACTTATTCTACTAAATTAAAAATTCAAACTATTGAAAAGACAGTTTGTATGGAAACATTTGAAAAATGGAAAGTAATCACACTTAAATGATAACTTGTTTAGTTCTTGCCTATAAATCTTTCCCATTTGTTTTGTGTGCCAAATTATAATTCATTAACTTTCCTTAATACAAATTAAGTATTTTAATATTATTTTTAACCAAATAGAGTGACAATATGTATAAAATATATTGCTAATTTTCTGCTAAAAATTGCTGGTTCTACAAATTGAGTCACAAAAGGGAGAAAGGTGTAAGCAATGGTATTCTTTAGCAGGAAGACTATTGGTGAAAATAAAGTTATATTTTTGATGGTACATTGGAATCTATGTGATTTGATTTTTATTTTAGCAACTGTCATTAAAAATTGGCAAAATGGACTCATCTACTTATTCATTGGAATGAATTAAGCAGAGTAATAATGTAACTGATGATTTTCCATTTCTGAAACCTCTGGATGTTGCTTAGTCATCAAGGTGTGGAATCACATATTCTCTTTTCTTGAGCCTGTCGAAAGTCATCCTCAAGGACAGTATGATATTACAGTAGTGGAAAGACACAGGAAGAGAGAATTTCAAATGGGAGGCAAAAAATAGTAATCGAAATAAGATATGTAATAAACATTCTGTAGAGAAGTATTACAATAATGGGTAGGATAGTAAGAAGTATAGTGTTACTAATCACTTGTATGATTTCATTAGTTTATAAACATGAACACCCTATCAATATTTTTATAATTTTAATATCCAAGGAGAAGGGTAGACGAGTTTCTTCAATTGTAGCAAATGTTTCATAAGACTATACCTGCCATTTATTTACAAATGTTTGGATTTTTAATGTACTTTATTTTTCCATATCTTTAATTCCCTATTATAAGGAACAATTAATAGATGGTAGGTAGATGAATAATGACAGAAGTAGACAAAAATAACAGACAAATGTAAATAGATATTCATTTCTGTCAATTTTGTAACTTCGGAAAACTAGAAAAAATATATATACTTACATAAAATACTTTTAAAATTTTGTCTTATTTCCTCATTTTTCCATGTCTATTTGTTTTATGAAATCATTTAGAAAAGCAACTTTCCAGATGAAATATATTTCTTCCTACTTTTAACAATACTGGCAGATAATTTTTTTAATAATATTTACATACTTAGGATAAAAATTTACAAACCATAACAATTTTCTAGTAAAATACCTTATAAACATGTGTATTAATTCTAGTAACAAATTTTTTCCCATTATTGGCATATATATTAACAATTATTTATGTACATATATTTATACATAATTATATGTTTTTCATTTATATTTCTAGATAGACAAGTTGACATAATTGAAAGAATGTTTTTAGAATTTGAAGATTTAGTTTCTGTCTAATTATTCCTGGATAATTAAAAGTATGGTGCTACAGAAAGTTGATATCTGTTTGGGGTATATATATATATTCATTTATTTTTGTATTTCTGTAACAAATATTTATTGATTACTTCTACATAGCAGATATTGCACTAGCTACTATTAATACAATGTAAGCAATAAAAGTTTGGTTCTCTCCTTAAAGACTGTAATGTCTAGTACAGAAGACTGTAATGTCTAGTACAGTGGTCTCCAAAGTAGTGTGCATGCACCCAAAAAAAGTATAATATAATTTACTAGGATCTAGTAGAAATAAAAAATAATCTTGAAATGTGTGATTCTCTTATTTAATATTTTTTTTTTCCAGACAGGTTCTCACTCTATTGCCCAGGCTAGAGTGCAGTGGTGTTATCATAGCTCACTGCAATCTTAAACTCCTGGGCCTAAGTGTCCTCCCAGGACTACAGGAAACACCACCACACCTGGCTAATTTTTGTATTTTTGGTAGAGATGGGGTCTCACTATGTTGCTCAGACTGGTCTCAAACTCCTGCCTCAAGTAATCCTCTCGCATTGGCCTCCCAAAGTGCTGGGATTACAGGCTAGAGCCACCATGGTAACATTTTTATAACATGTAGAAATGCATCTGTCTGTGATACTAACTTGAAAGTCTTTTGTAAATAGGGTTGTGATATCAAACAAATTCAGAGATTAGACTCACAAATGAAAATATAGTTGAATGCAATAAAAAATCTTATGGCCAAAGACAATAATTTTTAAATATGGACTGAATTTTGTTTTTGGCATGAACATTTTGAAACATCACCATTAGATGTCAATTTTTATATAGTATGTTACAGACACATTCACAGGCATTTCTTTGTACTAGTGTGTCTTATCATAATGGAACTCTGTTAGGAAGGTACTCTGATTATGTCATACCTGTGTTATTTAAATTCAGGTAATCTGTCTCCAGAACCAGAGCTCATATCTGCTATGCTAGTCTGTCTCTCACATGTCAAGTTCATTGAAAGAGTGCAATGAAAACTGCACATCAGGAAATAAGTATGGTATTAATAACTTTAATCTATTTTTCATTATTTGCATCTTTATATTGTGTCATGAAATAGGAAGTCTTTCTACTCCTGTGAAGTACACCTTTCCCCATAGTATTAATTTATAGTTTTCTAATTAAATTCTTTTAAAATGCTGCTTGAATTGTAATCAAAGATTTAGTAAAATTTGAACCTTACCATATGGCGAGCACTGGACAAAAACTTGGCAAAATGGAGTCTATTGAGATAAATTCTCTACACCAACAGGAATCTCAAGTTACATTGGATATCAATTAAAAATTTTATATGATACATAATGCTGAATGAAAAACTTGACTACCGCCTTCAATGGAATTTTACTCTCTTGAAACCAATTTATGTCACATATACTTTGGAATATATCAAACTAATATTTCAACTTTTTTGTCAATTTCAATACTACATAAATTGTATTAGCTAGTTTTTAAGTTGCTCTCAGAAAACTCCGTGATACTAAGTGTATAAGAACAACACAAAAACACTGAAAAAAGAAGACTTAACTGATTTGTATAAGGTATGTGTGTTATGTGCATGCAGGTTTGTATGTGTACTAAGATTTACTAGGAATGACTCCTACAGGCTAATTTAAATAAATAAACATAAAAGCAAACTAAGGAAGGGAAAGAACCTTGAACTGGGAGACAGATTCTAAAGAAAATCTTCAGTGAATGGAATGCCATTTGATTATTTCCTATAAAGTAAACCAGAAAGTGGCATGTGAAGAAGAAGAGCCCACAAGACAAAAATGTGATATAGCACTGAGAAACCAGGACTTAGCACAATTTGTCCCTCCCATCAACAGTGGTACTACACACAGAAGAAGCCATCTGCTATTAGGCAGACAAGAAAGTCATTCTCTTTATTTGCTGGAAAAGAGCAGTGTGTATTTGAGGAGCAATTATTTTGTAGTGTAGTATTCTTTATTCTAGTCATGAAAGAGGTAACTAAAAATGTGTGAATATTATCAGCTGTTCCTTAATTGAAATGTACAGTAATAGTGAGTACATAAGGTTTCATCCTCAAAATTCAAAAGCAAATGAAAAGTTATTGTGTATAAGATATTACAGATCAAATTTTGGGAATGATGAGATATTAGAAATAAATACTCTAAGAATAAAAATTTGACATGAAATAAAAATAATGTTCATTTTAATGCTTGCATGAAATAAAAACAAATTCTCAAATATAAAATAAACTGAGAAATAGTCTCTATATATCTTTTGCTTTTAGGGAAAACTGTCATATTCAGAAGGATGGTTAATAGGATTTGGAAAAAATCCAGAAATTATTGAAGACTTCTCAAGTATTTTGTACCAGTCTACTAAATTTATGTAAATTCTAAATAAGGGAAGATCACATTTATCATATCTCTTATTATGTTAATTGTTCCAAGAAACATTTGTTTTATTAACTTTTTTGTATCGTTAGGATCAGATTAATGGTCATCAAAATCATGTCAAGTTTTCATAAGTGACACATGGTAAATATCACAAAAATACACATTTGTTGAAGATGACATCCAAACCCAGCATTTAATACCAATGGAAGTTCACTGTACTTAAAGCATGATTGTCATTACAATGTCCACAATCTCAAAAAAAAGAACTACATTCACAAACACACATTCATGGGCACACACACATACACACATACGCCCTGACATGCAGTATATGGCAAATATCAATAGCAAGATTGTGAAGGAAGTTGTCATATGGATAAGTTAAATGCAAATCATCTTTACTCAGATTACAACATTCCACTAGGCCTCAGAATTTAAGTAAATAGTCTCATTTTAAGGGGAAAGCATAATCAAAAGACACTTATCAAATAGTATCAAGAAATCAGTATGTTTATTTAAACAATCAGTCAAATGGACTAAGAATTCTCAGATTATGTCTGGCTGTTCTAAGAGTCTCACAAGCATGTTAGGATTTCCGATAATTGATTGACAAAGGTAGCTAAATTAATGTTGCCCCATTGATCCATTTGTAAAGACCAGTAGATTAAAGCAGCATTGACCCCTTTTTATTCAGATGTTCTTTTGTATAATGTTGATTAAATATACTATAAGAATGATTGCACACTATGTGTATGTGCCAATCATTTGTGCACGTACAATGGTTAAAATGGTAAATTTTATGTTATGTATATTTAACCACAATAAAAACAACTTAAAAATGCTATAAGAAATCTACAAGCTGGCTATAAATATAATGCTTCTAGACTTCCGTGAAAGTCTTTCATCTTTTTTGGTGCAAATGTAATTTTAAGTATCTAAATTTCAGTATTACCATGATTATGCACGTGCATGTGTGCACGTGAGGAATGCAACTGTATCATATTTTTTCAGAGCACCAGCAATGATTATATAAAAGACTGAATTTATGTGCCAAATTGGATCACTTACAAATTTGAGAAGAAATATTTTCATAATTTTTGAGTTATTCATAGCATAGGTTCTGTATTGAAACAAAATTAACGGGGCTCCATCCGTACTGTTCCAACTTCTACAATGCTGTAGTGGATTTGCTTCTGTCTGTGAGGGACCACTATTCCTTTTTCTGCCTAAACTTCTAAACATTTATTTTTCATTTGTTTTAATTTTGCAGTGTTCTTCTTGAAAAGCTGATTATCATTTGGAATTGATCTCTATATAGTTTTGACATTTATAAGCAGGAAGCACAAAAACTGATTAATAATTAATACTGCATTACAGAGTAAATTTTGAAAATATACCAGTTGGTGAATGAGGGTGAGTGAGTGGCTCACAAACTGCTTCTGCATGTTGAATTCCAGTATTATATTACTTAACAGCAGTAAGTGATTTTTCCATTTGTGATGGGAACATTCTATTCTTTCTAATCATTAAAATAAGCAGGATATTTTGATTATACCTAAAAGGCACTCGTGGTATTACCAAACAATTTAATATTTCAGAACTCTGTCTGAATTTTGTAATTCAAGACCTCCCAAATGAAAGTGTCAAGGATCGGGTTGGTGGGGTGGGAGGAGAAATAATAATAAATACATTTCCCTTCTGGTAAACATCAATTTTAGTAAAACAATGTGTGAGGGATGTAATTTTAAAAAGTACTTCAAAATGGAAGAAAATCATTAGTCATCAGGTTATACAGTATCATTAAACACTTTATTTTTGCTTTCCTACCTATTTTTTCCTATAAAAAATCATATGTTAAATTCATTGGAAAATTAGTCAACCTGAAACTTTAAAATTTTTACATAATGTGACATTTTACTTTCAGATTGATAAAGAACAGGTATGATCTGGATCTGTGATTTCTATATAATCTAGAAAAAATGAATCAGTATTTATTTCATTACATAAAGATGAATACAGTATAAGTAATTATTCACAGTGAACAACAGAATATATGTAGGTGGATGGAGAGGCAGATAAATTACTAAATAAAATGCACAATTTTAAGTGGAACAGATTTTCATAAATCTTGTTTCACACTCTTTTAGCTTTTATATTAATACTATAGAATTGAGTGGAATGAATTATTTTGTATTATTTATATTACCAGTATATCAGTTAATAGTATTCTTTCATAAACTTATTTTGAGCAATATAGTTAGTATGTTACCATTCAAATTCTTCCTACGGATGACTTTAAAGTTTTAAACATAATTTATTGTATTTGAAATTTTATGCAGCTAAATATTAACCAATAACCTAACTTTGAGGATTTCTTAATATATGATACTTGGAGGACAAGGTAGTTTTCCACTTTCTTTCTTATAATCTCTAGCTTCAATTTTTTTGATTAACTTGTATTTTGAATGCAGCTTGAGCTGTGTATTTCTAGCATTGCGGATGGAGTAAAAATGTTCATTTAATAAATTTCTACATGCCATCCTTCTGTTTAAAAATATATTAAAAATTGCATAAAATTATTGCGAGAATTTATGCTTCTGGAATTTTTAAAACTATTTTTAGATATTCACAACCTTATAGAAGTTAAAAATCCACATTATATACTGAAGTCAATGAGTTTAGAAAATAAATTTTCTTTAACCATATAGATATATTAGATATACACATTTTACCATAAATAACTATTGCTGCATCTGAATTATAAAGAAGTAAAATGCCTCCAGTGTTCAGAATACGTGCTCAACGAGCAAGTGATTATGTTTATCTGTTCATGCTGCCCTCTTGGTAGATTTTATAATGGTCACAAATTCAGAAACGGTATATCTTTATGACTGAAAAGTAGGGCATAGCCCCTAGCCTCTGTATCTAATCATTAGAACGTTGTGGTTTTAAACAAGTTCACGACTGTATAATTAAACTAGTGCAACTGAGAAATATTTTGATATAATCAAATTATAATAACAATAAGTTATTTTTCATTCCTTCAAAATAGTCATTTATAGGAATTAACTGTTCATTCTTGTAAAAATTAAGAGAAATATTAGCATAAAAGACATTCAAATGATGTTGACTGTCATATATGTGTATTATATAACATCAGAAATGGAGAATTAATACTCATTAACAACAATTGCTTACTTCTTTACTCATAGATAACATTATAGTATCTCAGATGCATCTCTAAATGAAATTTCTCCCAATGCCTAATTTAGGTCCAAGTACAATTGATAAATATACAGTTCTATTCTGAAACAAAACACATGTTTTAAGATGGTGCTTAATGCTAGCAATCTAGTCTGGAATAATGCCAATATCAGAGAAGGCTAAATAGGAAATTCATTAATTATGCTCTGTTTACCATTTTATTGTCAACTCCGATCATTAAGATGATCTATCTTGACTACTCTCATTAGTACATAAAGTGAATCATAATATAATTGAATTTAACCAGTATATCAAAATTTCATATTTGTGCCAGAAAAAAATGTTGACTTATTGCTATCTAGAACAAAGACGAATTTATATTTAATTTTAATTATTTAGCTCTCTAATTTATATGCTTCTGAGATGCTCTATTGTTATACAGAAACATTTTGTTATTTAGACACTTTGCATTTTTACTGAAAAGTTTCACATCTGTGTTCCATTTTTCCCTAACTGGATTGTATTCTGAGAGCTCTTGACTTGAAATTAATTAAATCTATAATGTGTCTACACTGATACAGTCTAATAATTAGTTTGAGCTTGGCATTTGTTGTATATTGAATGTACGTGCAAATATATCATGTAAATCATGCATGTGTAAGGTAAGCAGAAAATATGTTATATACGTAACTTTATCTTAAGCATTGTGATTTCAAAATTTTCCTTGATTATTAAATATCACTTAAATTGCATAGGTAGCTAAGAAAGATTAGGAATGGATTTGTTCCAGGAAGCTCTTCAAGTTAATGTCTCAACTCAGTCAAGAACCTAACCTCAGTCTTGAGAACTACCCATCTTAGGATTCTTAATTTGTTGAACTAATGTGGTAGTTAGCTGAACTTCAACTTCCTAGGAGAGTTTAAAGGGAATTAAAACGGAAGGAGAACTGGTTCATTCAATATTTTATTCAATGGGTAGTTTCTCGTGTCATAGGGGCTCTGGGATCAAAATGATGAACACAAATAGCCCCTACCATACCTTGTGGAATTTGAATCTGGTGAGTTGACAGGCATTACAAAGAAAATCTGGCATTGCTGTGTTATGAGAGTTCCATAAGAGAAGATCTTTGTGCTATGAGACCATATAATAGAATCTACTATATAACCGGGAGATCATCAAATTCTGTTGAAGATGAACTTTAGATATTAATAGTAGCAGCAGAATAAGTAGGAGTTAAATTAAGGAGGAGAGAAGGATTGTGGGATGAGACATCAAGGACAGTCCCACATCAGGGGGAAAGCATAATTTATTTGAGAAACTGAAAAAAGTCTTACGTGGCTGAAGCAAATAAAGACATAGGCTTGTTCAAGATGAATCTCCCCAGAATAGGTTAAGAGCCAGATATGCAACACCATTTTCATATAAATATGTAGAATTTTGATTTTCCCCCAAAATAATGTGTTCGATGAAGCCATTCCTAGTGATTATGGGCATGTCTATGGAACATTTGTGTGTGTGTGTGTGTGTGTGTGTGTGTGTGTGTGTGTGTGTTTATAGAGCATTCTGACTATAGAATGAAGAATAGAAAGTAATCAAGGAGTATGTGGGTTTTCCATATTTACGATTATTACAGTAGTTCAGATGAACAATGAAGGCATTTGAACTTGGAGTAGAACTGTTCTAGATGGTTAAAAGATCATGAATTCAAGGGGATTCTGAGAGTTATCACACTGTGGATAACTTGGACTGGAGAGTAAAGTTGGGAAAGGTGTCAAGGACAATTTTCAATAGGACTAACTTGGGGTTACTGATTACAAAGTCTTTGACTTGTCACAAAGTGATAGTTTTTTTTAAGCATAGAGTTTTAAAGTGGGAAAAGCAGTGGATTGTATGGAAGGATCCAGAAAAATTTGATGAATCCTTGATTTTATCCTGTGATTCCATGTACATCATTCTTTTAGGTTTCAATGAAGAATTTTTACTTCTAATAGAATGAGGGGAAAAAAGGACTCTAGGTTGAAGGAGCAGAATTCAATAAAAGCCTTGATATTAATAAACAGAATAAGTGATTCATAACTTGGTAAGTTTAATTAAATTGAACCTTCAAAATTATGATTTTTAAAAAGAGGAAATAAACAAAACAACTATAATCAACAATAAATTAGGATATACTTTAACATAACTAAAGGAGTGGAATTGGAATGTTCCTAACACAAGGAAATGATAAATGCTTGAGGTAATGAATACTCCAATTACCCTGATTCGATTAATATACATTTTATGCCTGTACCAAAGCATCACATGTACCCTATAAATATTAATATATGCAATTATGTACCCATAATAATAAAAAAATAAAAAAATCAGTATCTCAAATAGCCTAATATTCAGGCCCATTGATAAAATCAAATATCCCAAGTTGAAAGTCTAGGGAGAGTTTCCTGTATTTTTCAAAGTTATGTGTCACAACTTTGTAATAAACTGGATAGATGACCAAAAGGGATGGATTCAGGATAATGAGAGTTGTTAGATAAGCAAAAAATAGAAAACAGTTGCGTACAAATATATAATAAATAAAGTACAATTTCAATTTTATGTGCCATTGAAATGGAAAGCCTAGGACAGGCACTGTGGCTCACACCAGTAATCCTAGAACTCTGAGAGGCCAAAGCAGGAAGATCGCTTGAGCTCAGGATTTCGAGATCAGTCTGAGCAAGAGTGAGACCCGCCCCCTCTCTACTGAAAATAGAAAAAATTAACTGGGCATGGTGGCTCGCACCTGTAATTTCAGCTCCTGGGGAGGCTGAGGCAGGAGGATAGCTTGAGCCCAGGAGTTTGAGGTTGCTGTGAACTAGGCTGACACAACAGCACTCTAGTCTGGGCAGCAGAGCTAGAGTCTGTCTCAATAAAACAAAAGCAAAAACAAAATAAATCAAACAAAGAAACAAACCTATTGGTGTTACTCATAAATGCTAAATTCTAATATAATATTAGTCAAAGCTGCAATATTAAAATTAAAAAGTTTAGGGCAATAATCTCTATTTATTGATAACATCTGCATTGAATGTTCTGAAGTTGCTTGCTGCAGGTGCCTTTACTGACATGCATGTTCTTGTGGGCAAAGAAGGGAAGAATATAATAGAGGATGCAGTGTAACTTTTTTGTTCTGGTTTACTGAATACTTATACTATCCCTGGCATTAGGCTGGGTGCTGGGGTTATATGTATGAATTAACCTTTAGAGGTTTACTAGTTGAAAGCAGAGTCACAAAATAGATATAAACCATATATTTGACCTGAAACCAACATATTAAAAATAGGTTTTCAAGCCATCCGTTGTTAAAATAATGTCTTTAAAGCAATGTTGTTCTTCCAGGACTCCTTTTAGTCTTTTTTCCATCACTTTTTTACTAGTTAGTGGTCCTTTCTTTTAATTACTGGGTCTTCTGCACTATAGCAGTTTCTAGTAGACTCGTACTAAAATTTAAGTGACTGAAAAAACTGGTATGTTATATTCTTAAGTGGCATTTTTACTTCTTCTAGATTTACAGTCTTTTACACTTAAATAAGATCCAAGAGATAATTTATTCAACCACTATTTGGAAATTTGAATACTGAGATCAAGTAAGAGGCTATGACCTGTTCAAGGTCATTAGCTATTAAGTCCTGGAGTCAAGACACCTCCTGCTTCCCTTCAGGTCCGTTTTGCTAGTGGGTATGAAATCTAAGCTAAATGCCTCCTCTGATTTTTTTTTACAGGAACCTCTTAGTGTCCCTTTCTTCTAACCTCTTTCTTCCTCATAGGAATATTGTATATAAATTTAAGAAAATATGTGATATATGTGTTTTGTGCTTCCAGATCGAAAAAAAAAAAAGAGTGATCCCAAAATTAATTCATTTACAAAAGGATTGCTTTTATGTATAATCACACACAAAAGTAATATTTGTAAGAAAATTTTAGGGATAAAAATTCAAGGTTTAATCTACTCATCTATCACTTATAATGGAAGCTATACAACTAATGACCCATTCATCATTTTGAAATTCTGCTTCCAATCTATTGGGCTGCTAAATGCCTGGAGATCCAGAGGACAGAAATGAGGCAATCATATTAAAATAAATACTTTAAAGTTGAAAGTAACAAAAATAAGCTCTTTATACCAAGAGTTGTTGGGGAGCTTTGAAAATAATTTCTAAACATATAGAAATTAATTAATTCCATATAAATGAAATCATTCATTTTAAACAAAAATACATTTAAAAAGTATTTAACCATTAAAATTTATTAAAACTTGAAAGATAAGTATTTTATGGTATTCTTTAGAGAATAAATTTAATAAATATGTGCTACAAAGTAAAGAAAATATACTTTTGGTAGGGGAAATCATGCTAATAATTATATCACTGTGGAACTAAAGCATATTGAAATTTCTTACAAATTTGGGTAACTTTTTTTTTTTTCTTTTTTTTTGAGACAGAGTCTCACTCTCTTGCCTGGGGCGAGTGCCATGGCGTCAGCGTAGCTCACAGCAACCTCAAACTCCTGGGCTGGAGCAATCCTACTGTCTCAGCCTCCCGAGTAGCTGGGACTACAGGCATGCGCCACCATGCCCGGCTAATTTTTTCTCTATATATTTTTAGCTGTCCAATTAATTTCTTTCTATTTTTGGTAGAGACGGGGTCTCGCTCTTGCTCAGGCTGGTCTCGAGCTCCTGAGCTCAGGACAATCCGCCCTCCTCGGCCTCCCAGAGTGCTAGGATTACAGACGTGAGCCACCGCGCCCAGCCCCACAAATTTGGGTAATTTTAAAAATAGTTCTAGATTACATGACATACACTGTTTATATTTCATATGAAATATTAGCAGCCATTCAAGCATCTTCAAAAAGCTATAAGCCTTGTACATTTCTAGGCTTCTATGAATTAAGTATGTCTCCAGACTGAAAGCAAATTTTACCATTTACCTAAAGAAAGCATGGATAGGAAATCTGTACTTCCTTCCACTCATAGCAAAAATAAACGCAATAATGGAAAACAAATATCAGAAAGTCCATTCTAAAGCATTACATGGGGGTTTGGGATTTACCCATTATTTCACTAAATTTCCACACTGTAAAAGTTTTAAAGTGCAAAATGTTATACCTGCTTCATTAATATATTATTCTAGGTAATACTACTGAGATTCATTGGTATAGCATCTTTATAATTGATTCCACATTTGAATTAGGCTTATTTAATGCTGAATTTTGAAGCTTTTTGAATATGTTGAGAAAGAACAATCAGGATAACACTGGCATTGATCAAATAAAATGAATACAGGTAGCTTCCAAGCTGCACTTAGTATATAATTAATATCATGGTTGAAGGTAGGGATGAATCCAAGTTTTCCAAATGCATAAAAATGCAATTTGGAAGACAGTCTCATTGTTAAGTTGATGTTTAGTTTTAACCTATAGATTTCTCTCTTTCCTTTCCAAAAGAATTATTCGATTTATGAAACAAAAAGCACCCAGGAAAGGCTATTGTCTACAGTGAAATAAAGGAAGACAGTATATTAAACTAGCAAGAATTTAACTTCTGTGAGCCTCTGACAAAGGACCCTTGGGTATGGCAAATGTAAATATAAAGTTATTTGGATCAAACAAAAGATTCCCATGAAAGGGAGCAAAGCATATGAAAAACTAACATATAGAAGCAGGCATATAAAGTAAAATAAAATATGAGGAAAACTCACTTGTCTCCTTTGAAACAAACTAAATAATAATGGGATATCAGACTTGACAAAAAATCTAATTTCCATACTGGTGTTGGAACCTGGATACTGTCACAAGTGGTTAGTAGAAGTATATAATGATACAAATAAATAAGAAGTCTATATCAAAAATCTTAAATATCCATACTGGTTACCTCAGTAATTCTATTTGTAACAAAGTTTACATAGTCTTTTCCATCTCATGTATAAATACTATGTAGTTTTACATTTTCAATCAGTGAGTTCAACTATATACTGTTAAATTATTTTTCATTCAGCTTTAATAACTACTGTGGCATATTCTACTATATTTGGTAAATTTTAGCTATTACACTAGTGCTATTTAAATTGTAAATCTCATAGTCAAATAAAATCATAAAACTGTCTTACATCTTCTTTCTAAACTTCAGCAGTTCTAGTTTTGGCAGGGTAGGAGAAAGAAAAGCTAAAGAAAAAGATAAATATCCTTTTTCTTATCTAGCTGGAGTCGTAGTATTTTAGTCACATATGGAAGGTCATCAGTCTAACATTGACTACCTATGGATGCCGCCTTTTAACAAATATATTAGTATTAGGGCTGACTTTTTAGAAAGGTAATGCTTGGTAGTCTTAATACATGGTTCTCTGATATCCAGGCAAAGTTTAATCTTTTCTACCCAACTTCAGCTTTGCTTACAAATCATCTTGCATCTGGTAGCCCTTTTCTTTATAGACAGCTCTGTTGGGTGAGGTGTCAGAAAGGTAACCCAAGTCTCACTTCTGTGGTGTTTGCTTGGCCAACAGGAAGCTTAT
The DNA here is from genome assembly GCA_004363605.1 of Indri indri. Lineage (NCBI taxonomy): Eukaryota > Metazoa > Chordata > Mammalia > Primates > Indriidae > Indri > Indri indri. Next base: position 71,382 of record RJWJ010003276.1, read on the forward strand.
TCAGCAGTGCCATTCCCAACAGTGAGCTTGTAAACTACATCAGTTCTGTTCCCTCTCTACCCTGCTATATCTCTTAATTATACTTTCTGTAGTCAGGGATAGATAAATGTGTCTATTGCATAAGCAGAATTCTCAGCTGGGAATAAAATGTCAATTATTTCATCTAGCAAACATCCCCAATCTCTGTAAGTGATTCTTTTGGATTTTTTCCTCAAAAGAAGGTAGCTGTAGAAGTGCTAGTTAAAATTATGGTATTTCCTACCAGGCAAAAGACACCACAACACTTCTTCCCCAGTTTTCCACTTAAATAAAATGGATGAAGGGAAAGAAGTAGAGGTCAGTATGGATAATAAAAGTAGTTTATGAAAATAGTGGCCTTGAATGGAGGTAAGTACCCCAATCATTGGTTATTCTTGCGATTATGAGGTTTTTATGTTACTTGCTTTGAGGACAAAAAGTCCCACTTAACATCCTGATACACTTCTTGCAATCTAACCTAAATGTATAATCACAAATGCACACTAAGAAATTGGTACAAATCTATACATTTTAGTACTTCATAAAAACAAAATGGTTATATAAAGTAAAAACAACCTAAATGTTTAATATAAAAGAAAGATTTGGAATTATTCTGAAGGTAGAGTCAAGAATTACCCCCAGTCCCCATTTAAATGAGCCCCTTCTAAGGTCTAAGACGGACCCCGGCAATGTGTTCATATGGCCATAAGTTTTTTTAAAAAACTTGCAAAATTAAGATATTTAACTGCAATTGGTTGGAATTTTTCCAACTTCTGTAAAACATGAATAATATGCTAGTATATATGACACTTCTTGTGCTGTATGAAGTCTGATGGTTTCAGGCAAAACAACATGGACAATTACCACTGCTAGTTAAATGGACTGAAGAAGAAAGTATTGAAATTACAAAACTCATATTCCCGGATATGCAAAGTCTTCAATAAATCAGTTGTTAGATCCTAAGAATACCTTGCTTACAGAATTATGTAGCTTGATATAATGTAGCAATATGTCGCAAATTCATTTAAATTACTCTTTGTATACTTAAAGTTTTTATTAACTTGTATATTTTATAGAATTATTGACCAACCTCAATTCGGTTATGATAGAAAAGTCTTATCCTAGTGGAAACAAACCAATTGTATAGTAGGGAGAATAATTGCCTCCCACAGATGTCCACATACCAGTCTCTGAAACCTGTGAATATATTACTTTACATGGGAAAGGTAACTTTGCAGATTTGGTTAAATTGAGGATATTTAGATGGGTGAGGTTATCCTGGAATATCTGAGTGGGTCAAAGGTAATCACAATGGTCCTTACAGGAAAAGAGTGAGGCAGGAGAGTCAGAGGCAGAGAAGGTGATATGATGACCTAAGCAGAGTCGGGGAGGGGGAAGGAGAGAGGGAGGAGTAAATGTGGAGAAGCTGGGAGATTTGAAGATGCTGTACTGTTGGTTTTGACCAGGCTAGGGACAAAGAATACAGGTGGCCTCTGGAAGTAGAAAAAGACAAAGAAATGGATTCTACTTTAAAGCCTTTAGAAAGAACACCTTGATTTAAGCTAAATAACACCTGTTTTAGAATTCTGGCCTCCAGAATTGTGAGGCCAGAAATAGATTTGTGGGTTTTTTTTTTAAATTATTATTTCAAAATATTACAGGATCACAGATGTTTTTTGGTTACATGGATCGCTTTCGTTATGCTTGAGTCGGGGTTATAAGTGTGCCCATCACCCAGATAGTGTTCGCTGTACCCACTAGGTAGGTTTTCCCCCATCCCCTCTTCCCCTGCACCCCTGCCTGATTTCCACTGAGCTTTACTTCCCTCTGTGCACATGTATGTGCTCATTGGTTAGTTCAAATTTAACAGGAAGTACATGTGGTGTTTGTTCTTACATTCTTTAGATACTTCACTTAGGATAATGGTCTCCAGTTTCATCCAAATTGTTGCAAAAGGCCTTAATTCACCCTTCTTCATGGCTGAGTAGTTGTTTTAAGCCACTGAGTTAGTGGTCATTTGTTACAACATTAGCAAACTAATACAAAGCCAAAAACTGAAAGAAAATGTGCTATTTGTCAGCCTTAAATTTTCATTTATTGCTTATGTTCTTTATTGAAAATATACATTTGTTTAAAATGTTGTATTGGCAATTTTGTATTCTTTTTCTTAAAAAAAAAAAGCCACATAAAGCATGAGACTCACAGATTGTTTCTTTCCTTGCATAGACGACTGGTTAAATTTTGCAGCATTTTTTCTTCTTTTGAAATAATTATAGTGTTCAGCTTATCAAAGAGGTATTTTTCTTTTAGAAAGTATTATTACAAAGCCCTAAGCTATTGTGTAATTCATTCTCTTCTTTAATTGTACATACCTGTTGGGCAAATGATATATATACATTCAACAAGGCAGTTCTTCTTTCATGGTACGAGTGCTTTCTCATCTAAAACGACTACGTATTGTTTGTCTAACAGCGTAAAGAATTTTCTGTGGAGGTTTAGCAATAATTCAAACCAGATGCTCCACTTCAAGAATAAACAGTAGCTTGGCAGTAACATTATAAACCTGTCTACTTGCTTTTATTTAGAAGTCATTAGGCACTACAGCAAAGTAACTAATTACTGCTGTTCGAGGTACTGAGCTACTATAATCACCTTGCATAGAGAGTCAGTATGGGAGATAACACAATAATAATGAATCTCATATATATATATGTATATATATATGTGTGTGTGTATATATATATGTATATGGCAAAAGTATTATTAAAGAAAGCAAATAAAATATATTCTCCACAATCTTAACCTTTGTATTTTAGTATATCTGAATTGTTAATAATAAATTGAGCTCAATGGGGATTGATTAACTTAACAATTCAATATCTCATCTTAGTTGCTGAAATATTATAAATGAGTTTAATATTTCATATGTCTAATTTTCTCTATTAAAATGCCTTGAGTAAAAGCACACAAGGGTTTTCCTATTGGGAATTATGCCATTTCATTCTCCTGCCCTGAGTGTTTCATTTGTTTGTTTACTTGCTTGCTTGCTGGTTTTTTTAAGACACCAAGCTTTATAATAAGTTGCTTAAGATCACAGACAGTATACGCTCATTGAATAGTTGACAAATAATAGTATGTTAAGGAAACACCAAGAGAGAATAATAATTCTCAGTTATTATACCTGATCAGAAACGAAAGGAAATATACATTTTAAACAAATGTATATTAATTTTCAATGAAGAACGTAAGCAATAAATGAAAATTTAAGGCTGACAAATAGCACATTTTCTTTCAGTTTTTGGCTTTGTATTAGTTTGCTAATGTTGTAACAAATGACCACTAACTCAGTGGCTTAAAATAACTACTCAGCCATGAAGAAGGGTGAATTAAGGCCTTTTGCAACAATTTGGATGAAACTGGAGACCATTATCCTAATGCCTATATATATCATTTTGTTTTCTTAAATTCCACTGCATTAAAAAACATCAGAACTCTCAAGATTGGATTTTGAGCTATTTTCTCTTCCTCATCTATTTTCATAATTCTATCATGAATTTTGAAATATAATTGAAGTGAAAATTATTTTTATTATTGTCAAATAGCTCTTAATCTTTGTATATGCATGGACACATACACCACTGCATAAATTATATAGAAAGTAAAAATTTATTTTTCTGGTAGTTAAGACCAAACAGTTATAAATGTCTTTAATCAAATGTTCATTGACTCAATGGCTAAAATGAAAAAAAAAATTAATGTTTCTCCCACTAAAATAAAGCCAATATTATGGCAGTGAAATTAATTAATTTAAACTTTCTTGTTTTTCTTCTTCTCTCTTTCTCTCTCTCTCTTTGTGTGTTTGTGTGTGTGTGTGTGTGTGTGTGTGTGTGTGTGAGAGAGAGAGAGAGAGAGAGAGAGAGAGAGAGAGAGAGAGAGAGAGAGACAGAGAGAGAGAGAGAGAAAGAGAAAGAGATTTGAGTGTTCTCTATCCCTGAATTAGATGCTTAGCTAGGACAGAGTATGTCAGATGGACTCTAGGTGTGTGTGCGTGTGCGTGGACTCTAGGTGTGTGTGCGTGTGCGTGTGCGTTTGTGTGTTTCCCCAATCATAATGAAAACTGTTCCAAAGCAGTCTTTCCACTTCACTTATTCTTTTTCTAAATTGTTTTGTCCAGGTCCCTTTCAACTCATTTAATGCTTCTAATTATGAAGGCAACTGATGAACCCACAGTGACACATCATTATCACCTAGAGTCCACAGTTTACATTAGGGTTCACTCTTGATGTGCATTCTATGGATTTGGACCAGTATATACTGATGTGTATCCATCATTATAATATCATGATATTATATTATCAAAGAGTCTTTGTGCTACCCTAAAAATCCTCTAGGTATTCATTCTGGGTATTACTTTTTTTAAAATAAATTATGATGCTTCAGATCAGAATAACTTGCTAACTAGTATACACTATTGCTATTTGTGTATCACCTATTCATTCTGGGTATTACTTTCTTTTTAATGAATTATGATACTTCAGATTAGAATAACTTTCTCCCTGATATATAATATTGCTATTTGAATTCAATGGCATCTTTAAATGATGTGTAGAATATTTTTTAAATTGTTTCATAATGATGTAACTATGTGATTTCCATAGTTTATGAAATAATATCAATTTCTTAACCTGCAAGTTATTCAAGTATGTCTCATTTTATTTTTAATTTCAGTGGATGGAGTTTAAAATTAAACTCTACTTTTAGAACTGGGGGCACTTTCTTTTAAGAGACCAATTTTCATCTGCTGTAGGTGGTTCTTTTAGAACTCATAATAATTACATAGTAAATGAGGAGCAGATGAGATGTGAATTATTGCATGAAGTATTTTCCCCAACCTCTAAAAAATTATTTAGGGAGAAGTAAACTGAATACTATACTAAAAATACGCAATGTTTACTGACAACTTGATACCCTCTAGGGAAAGAGACTTAGGAGAATATTTCCAATAAAATGTGAATGGTTATATAAATATAATATTCCATATTTCCTGAAAAATGGTTTCTGCTTAATAATGATTTAACATTTTATTACTGTATTCCAAGTATAAAAAATGGAATAATATATGTTATCATCTGAAATGAGTTATGGCCAGGTTCCTAATGTGTTAGTAATTCTGTTCAAAACAGGAAAGAGAACAGTGCAGTAACTTAAAAGAGATTTATGTTGTGTGCATTTCTACACAGAATTAATATGTTATCAAATACTCTGCAGGCATAATACTTTTTTCTCTATATTTTTAGAAAATAACATTTTAAGGTATTTTAGAATTATTGTACTTAGTAATTAAGCTATTTAGTTCGAACTAACGGTTTTAATACAACCTTATAAAAGTTGTAACCAATGTTTCTCTGTGCCGCAGCAGCCTGAGGGTGCAACAAAATCATGAAAGCGGGGATCAAACAAATACAAAATTTTCCAATTAAGTCCTCACACGAAAAATTAAGAACCCCCTGCTCCTTCATACTATTCCACACCACTTCATTCTGGACCCCTGAGAAACTGTAAAATGGTGTCCTTTTTCTCTACAAATTCCAGCAATGGCCATGTGTGTTCCCAGTGAATTAAGCTTGGGAGTATTGTAAAGAACCTTTTACGTGTGTGGAATTGACTATATAGATGTCTTGTATCACACAGGACTTGCTGTTACCTCCTGTGGTTGTGTGCTAATTTTTATGCCCCCTGCTGTAGGATGTTCTGTGATCCTCCTCCTTGTGTAAAAATGTAGACATGTTATGTTTTCTCAGGTTTCACTGAAATTTTGATAATCAACTCTTCCATTTCACTTATTATTTTATTCCATTCTGTGTAACCACAGATATAATCCCATTGATGTATGATTAGAGAACAATTTGAATGACTGTCTTGGAGCTTCAAAAGACACCTCTATTTGATGACAGGCAGATTTTGTGGATCCAGCTTGCATGAAATTTCACTGGTCTACCCATGATCCAGCAGTCACAGACAAATATTCAATACCTACAAAGTTAAGGCTCCTTTTCTTGGATCCCTGGTTCACAGAGAAATCAAAATGAGTAGCCTACAAAATACGTTATATCTGTGGATATGTTTTTCATTATTTTGTGAGTATTTTAAAAGTCTATACAAACTTCAGAATTTGAAGTTCAAAATAATTTTCATCAGATTTTAGTTACATTTCATAAATGCCGGGTATATAAATTAGGTTACAATGTATAATTTATTAGGTTTGAGGTGTATATATATATATATATATATATATATATATATATATATATGCACACACACACATTCACCTTAAGTGGCTATCTATTATAAATTGCCACTGAATGTAGGTCACAAAACTCACCATTTCCAATATCTTGGCTCCATTTTGCTCATTGTTCATATTTATGAGAAAAAGTAGAATGAGTGTTTTAGTGATAAAAACAATGATATTTTTACCTTCATCTCATCAGTAAAGCTCACCATCAACCATTCATAGTCCCAAAGGCTACATGCTCAACATTTACCTTCCTTTGCTCTTCTTGATGAGTCCTTAATTCCAGAAAAGTTGATATAGGACAAGAAGATATAATCATAGACACCTAACTCTACTGTAAAGTTACAGTTTATACTGTTTGAATATGGACCTTTTTAGAACAGAAATTTTAGTAATAGTTTTAGTCATCTGCTACTGGAATTATTATTTAGTTTTTTGTGTTTCAAAATATGTGTCTCTAATAAATGCTCTTTATTCACAGGATATTTCTTCATTATAATCAAATGTTTAAATTTTATAAGTACTAATGAGCTGAAAAAATCTCTCATGATGATGATTGAAAATATTATATTAAGTGGGCTTTAAGAAAAATCTTGTAGATGATGAATAATCATGTCACCTGCATTACTTAGATGATTGCACTTTGATGTGCACATTTTTATGGTCAAGATCCTTAGAAGATAAACTGCTTGAAAATAAATAAATTGCATAAAATGGCAACTTATCCTCTGTGTTTTTTCAAACACTAAGACATGGATATGTTCATAGATTTGGGTTTATATGTGAAAATTCAACTGTTTGTCACTTTCTAGAGAAATGATGGTCTTAAATGGATCCCTAATCCTAGCCATCCCCAACTGAAAAAAAAAAAATCATTCAACTTAAATGTAAAAGTCTTCAATTTTTCACTATCGGTATGAGAACAAGATCTGTAATCATCAAAATCCAAGTTCTATAATGCAGCTTGCAAAGTCTTCCATGATTTGTAAACTGCTTATCTCATTAGCTCACTTCTTTCTTCCCTTTGCTTCATACCTTGTCTTAGCAGGAAAGATTTCCTTTAGCCCATTTTTACTTGTAAAATTTGAATGTATATCTTTTGTATAAATTTACAAAAGGTAATATTTAAATGCATACTTCGGAAAACAGATGCTTACTGCAATAAATGACTATCCAAGGGGCCTCAGCCATGCCAGATCCCCACAGAACACCCAAGGAGATTGAGTCATCTATTCTTTAAGTGTAACCTAATGCCCAAATATTATGATGCTTCTCCAGGGGCTTCTTTAATGCTGTGTTGTGAAAGACCCTTCGTCAAGCTATGAACTACAAGTATATCAGCACTCTTGGTAGTTTCTCATATACTCCATGGAACTTTCTTTCTTCATGCACTTGTTTATGCTAATTTTTTTCTTCATTAAAACTTACAAGCTTTATTTCACCCCTTTGTTAAGTATCTTCTGTGACTCACCATAAACATCACCTTCTCAAGGAAGCCCTCTTTATAAAGATTCAGGAGATGGACCTTCTCAGTGTCATGCAAATATGCTTTGCAAAACTCTATGGCTGCTCTTAATACATAGTTTTGATTCTTTAGTTTTCTTGCTTCATTGGATATTTTTGTATTTCTAGCAACTATTGCAGTTATCAATGAATTCCTTTTAATGAATGAGTGAAAAAGAATAGGAGAGGAGATATTTTAAAATAATGAAAAGTTGTCAGGATTAAGACATTTTAAAATTCGTCTATATTTTGCGTATTGAAATTTGTAGATTTTTTTCTTGGGGGAGATAGAAAAGTATGGATCAAGATAACTGAGTACACATATAAATTTAGCCTTGGCAATTTTTTGTACATATGAGCTCAAATATGTGTCAAAAGAGAAATGCATTAACATGATTCTATGAAACGAACATCATTAACATTTTTACCAAAAAGAAGAGATGGTAACCTTTACTTTACATGACATTCTAAAATGTTACACTTTTACTTAAAGTGATTCAGGGTTTTGTTTTTTTAAGTTTTAAAAGGTCATTTATCAGATGACTTAATTGGTGAATTCTATAAACATTGAACAGAGAAGTAGTACCAATCAATACCACATAATTTCTTTCAGAAAATAAAAGAGGAGGAAGCATTTCTCTACTTATTAATATATTGTGAAGCCAGTACTTAAACACCAGACAAAAACATTACAAGAAAACTATAGAGCAATATCTGTCATGAATATAGATACAAACATTATTAACAAATATAAGCAATTAAATAGATAAATAAATAAATAAATAAATAAATAAATAAATAAAGATACTGCACAATGATCAATTGATGACTGAGGTTTATTCCACGAATGCAAGATTGGTGTAAAACCTCAAACACTTTAATTCAACCTATTATAGTAAAAGATAAAAGACAGATGATCATTACAGTAGATGTATAAATAGGTTTGCACAAAGTTCATTTATGATAATGGCTTTAAACAAACTAGAAATAGAGGGGAAATTCTCTATCTTCAAAATGGACACCTATGGAAAATTCACAGTTTACATCATACTTACAGATTAAATACTGACTTATTCCCTAAGTTTGAGAGTAAGACAAGAATGTTCACTCTTGCCACTTTTATTCAATATTGTGCTACTTGGTAATGTAAAATGTTAAAAAAAAAAAAACTAATACACACAACAGCAGGCATGGATCTGAAAACATTATGCTGAATCAAAGCATTTAGTAACAGAAGTATAATCTATAGTGACAGAAAGCAGATCATGGTTGCTTAGGGCCGGGGATGGAATTGACAGGAAGAGAAATGAATTTTGTGGGGTGACAGAAATGTTTTATATCTTGACTGTGGTGGTGGTTGAGCAGGTGTACAAATTTGTCAAAACTCATAAAAGTATATGCTTAAAATAAGTTCATTTTATCATATTTAAATTGTACCTCAAAATTTGTATTTTAAAAAGTGAGAGCATTGTTGTAGTGCAGAAATTATGTGCACATGTATATCACAATATGAAATAGTAAACTATTTCTGAAAGAGTATATACAATTGTTTCTTAAATATTAAGGGTTTATAAATCTGGCATGTGACTAATATTTTTACAGTGTTTTGAGTGAGGTTTTCTAGAATTTAATTGAAACCTATGCAGTGAGAATGTTTTCTTCATCACAGAGGTAAGCTATTTACAATAGGTTTTCTGCCTTTGTTGATTGCTTAGGATTAGAAATCAAATATTCCCGTATTAATATAGAACAGATCTTTTATCCCAACAGCTTTGTCAGAACATTGACAGAAGAAATGACAGCGACAATTTCTCTGAATGATCTTAAAATCTGCGATACTATCTTCTTTAACTGCTATTAATATATCTGCCTGTCCCCTCATCATGCACGTGCACACACACATGCACTCTTGATTTGCTTCTCCTTCACGTGGAAGATTTTCTTCTAGTGTGAGTTCACTAACTTTGTTACTTACTAAGAAGAACATTGTTTCTTTTTATTTGTTCTTAGTCTGTCCTATTAGACGTAGCCGTCATCCAACATTTCTGCCCTCCATTCCTGTCCTCTCCACTCCATTCTCTTTGCTTTCCTTTTAATGGATATCATCTTATTCATTGAATCTTTTATTGTCATTTTATATTCATTTTATTTTTTTTAATTTTAGAATATCACGGGATACAAATGTTTACATTACATATATTGCCTTTGCCCTGCCTGAGTCAGAGCTACAAGCTTGCCCATCCCCAGACAGTGGGCACCACACCCAATAGGTGGGAATATACCCATGCCCTCCTCCCCACTCCCACCTGCTCGACACCCAATGAATGTTACTACTATATGTGCACATGAGTGTTGATCAATTAGTACCAATTTGATGGTGAGTACATGTGGTGTTTTTCCATTCTTGTGATACTTCATGTAGTAGAATGGGCTCCTTAAACACACTAGCTGAGGATATATTATTATTCTTTATAGCAAAAAGATAATGCTTTATATTTGCTTTCAAACATCATTTCAGCTTCAGAGTTTGCATATCTGTTTGGGTCAATGTCTTCTTAAAACAAACTATAATATTAATAGTTTTTAAAGTTCATTACTTATGATAAAAGAGGAAAAATATCTGTAGAAGTAAGATGGTGTATTCACTTCTTTCTTTTTCCATTCTGTTTTCTTTCCTCTTTCAACATTATCTGTTGTGGGTGTATGGTAACCAGTTGCTGGCCAAGCCAAGTTTTATTAGTGACTCTGGCAACATGCCCAACTAATTCCTCCTACTACCCCTGTTTTATACCCACATTTAAGCATAACAATTATAGAAATTCTTGTGTGCCAAGGATGGAAGAAGTCTGAACAGCACATATTTAAGACCATATTCTCTATTTGTATTCCTATATTCTAATAAAGCTAGATTCATTACACGTTAAAACCAAGATCTTTTAGAATGATGACTGAGAAATTTTCTTGATATGCTGATGGATGATGGAGTGATATGTATTTAAGAAAATAGACATACATATGAAATTAGCATAAACCTAAAAACAATGATAGTTCTATTTTATTGCTCTACAGCTTCCATAATAAATACCATATTTATCTAGAATGGTGAAAACCTAGATGAAAAATTGTAGACACAGAACATAACATTCAAAAAACACATATGCTCCTTTTTTGACATGGCATAAAGGATGAGATCCTGATTGAAAGTATTATAGAAGGCCCTGTTATTTATTTTCCTTTAAGCATTGAATACTTATTTATTACTTTTCTTTTATATTTATTTTCTTTCTGTGATAAAGGGTAGAAATTTATAATGAAAAGTAGAGTGCTGTAGACAGAATAAAACTTAGGTTTTAGTTGTATTTCATACATTACTAGTAATGTGATCTTGGTCAAGTCATTTAAACATTTTGACCTCAGATTTTCTTTCCCATAAGTGAGAATAAAAATACTTTCTAGTAGCCTTTTTCTCATAGTAATGTTATGAAGAACATAAAATATACTTTTGCTAAATCTGCTTTGAAAAATTGAAAGAAGATATACACATTTTAGATACTATTAATTTTCTTATTTTATCTTATTTTATAATATACCTAAGATGAGTAACTCAGGTGTAATCAACATACTTTAGTATACATTACAAATAAATAAATCAATATATTTTCTGGCTTTTCCTGTAATGAAGGATGTAGAATCAAGCAGAATAATTTTATTGCCGATTCTTCTAATCTCAATATTACATATTGAGAAAATTACTAATCTTGTAGAAAGTAAATGCTCCCATAATTTTTGTGCATTCAGATTATACATGCATATAAACATATATATATATAATATATATATATATATGTTTATATATAGGCACATATAACACATGCAGATTATATATGTATATAAACAAATATACTATGCAAATATATGCATATATGTAGATGTGTGTATATATGTTGTATATAGTATAAGATCTAAATTAAAAAGAAAAAAGAAAAAAAAAAACATTGAAAAACCAAGCACAACCCAACTGACAATGTGGGTTCCCGGGGGTCAAAGAATAGCCCATGAAAACAACTGTTACTAGCATGATTCTAAAAATAGTTTCCCATAAAATTCTCAGACCACCTGAAAATGTCTTTAAAGTGAATCATGCTAATTCGATTATTTGCTTTATTGGAGAGTATAGGGTATGGGATTGGGAATCCCTTTCTTGACCTTCTAAAAACAAATAGTTAAATAAATATGCAGAAATTGAACTCTCAGTGTCAGATGTATTAACATAATTATTGGCAGAAGGACAAGACTCAGTGAGGGATACAAAGGTTGCAATAAAACTAAAAATATATATAATGAGCACCTGATCAATTACCTGGTTTGAAGTACTGTTGAAAGGGAATAACTCAATAGATTATGAATAATATCTGTAATCTATACTAATACACAAAAATATTTGTGTATATATTATTTTACCTTTTCATGTTTTTGTGTTTTTGCAGTTTCTTCAAACCCTTTTTTGTTCCCTAAGTGTAGCTGAACTAATTACAAAATAACATATTAAAAGGCATAAAAATTCATCCTGGTGATTTATAAATTTATAAAATCTACAAGTATATGTTTCACTAATAACTTCAAATCTTATGTCTTTCAAAAAAATCTGTATTGACATTTTATGTCCTATAATGATGTCCTCATTAAATCTTTTGCTAATATTTGCATTTCAGGTAGGTAAAGCTATTTGTGCCTTTTTAACCAGTTTTGTTAAAACAGGTAAGACACCCTTTCACATTATATGAAAGCATTTTAATGGTGTGAAAAGATAAACAAGATGCCGATTGCTCAAAGAGCTTTAAAACTCCATGTCTCAGCTTACTTTTCATTTCTTAAACCCCAGAAGAGACCATACCAGGAAAAGGTGTTAGATATTTTTCTTTTAATATTCAAGTCTCTGATGTTTAATATTGCACCACACTGGGGCAGCAGTCAGCAAGATTAATTTTCTTAAATAAAAGTCCATTACAATTGCCCGGTGTTTGGCTTTTATTGAAAAGGCTAACAGTAAGTTTACATTTTCTTCTTTCATGCATTTGGCTTCAAAACTATCACCTGTTTGTACTTTATCTGAGAGAGGCTAATACATAGACACTTCTGATTCATCAAAGAAATATGTGTACTAAATCAGCCTCTAAAATCATGTAAATGACATAAGCACATTAATGTAAGATATTTCTTATATATTTTAAAATTAATAATGAAAGACAACAAAATGGTTTCTATAGTTTTATATTTACTACTTTATGCATTTTCTTTTCGGGTAAAACAATTCATATTTTCCTATGATGTAATAGGTGTTCTTTTCCTTTAAATAAACTGTTAATTCTATTTTCAGTGTGTTCTATCAATAGTTTGACAGTCCAAAGAAAAAAGGCCCTAAGGCCATAATTATTATATTAACATAATTGTATTAACCCTAGTTTTTCTTTTCTGTCTCATATAAACATTTTGGCCTTTTATGTATTAAAGGAATATTATCCATATGGAAAAATAAGATTCAAATATTCTTTTCTTTGACATCAGTGAGATTTGTTGGCATAATTTTCTATTTTCTATTGAAGACACATTGAATATGTCTACAGTACAAATATTAAAAGGGCAATGGGTTCTCTTTGGCATATGGCTAAGGATTAGTTGACCAAAAGAGGTCAGTTTATTAGCAAAATAATTAAAGTGGATTTTTAATTTTCATAGAGGAAGAAAATTGTTTTTAAATATTCATTTCTTAGATGTAGCTGTTTATAATTTTTAAAAATAAAGTTCTAGGGAAAAGTAGTTTGAAAAGTATTATACTGAATTAAAAATGTGTTTAATACATTAGAATGGTACAAAGGTAGAGAATATTATAAGCCACGACAGGAAGACACTAACATAATATAATTAAATATTTTAAAATTTTTAATTATTTAATTCATTGGAGTTTTAGAGTGTGAGTTTTTGATGCAATCATGCAATTGGTTAATTTCTAGGGTAGTTAAAATAAAGGATCTATGAAAGAGGGCTCTTCGTGTTCCTCTGCTAAATTGCATGCTTCTCCAGTATCTTTCCAAGCACTTTTCCCCCTGCCTTTGTTTAGCATAGATCTATCCTTTGATCTCTTTCTCTATCTACTTTATTCTTTCATGTTTCCTCATTATGTTGTGAATCAATACAATGGTGTTGAAATCGTTTTGCTTGATTGGAGATTCAAACAACAGACAGGTGTTCTCATTTAATGGTCTTTAAAATAAATTAGAAATTAAATATTTATATAAACATACTTCCTGAACACTTAAATTTCTACATTTTACTTCCATAATACAAAATCATTTTTGATATCAATGAAGACTACCCAAATATCAGCAGATAAAGGCTATTTCCTCAGCTTTTGTTATAGCTTTTGGTTCAGATGCCTTCATTTGTGTTTGACAGAGACAAAAAGGCAGGTAAAGAAAGGAGTGGGAAAACTTTATAGTGAAAAAAAAGGCGAGAGCTCAGGTATGTTCTGGTTGGAGATTGTTGGCAGGGGGACTCTGGAGGCAGATTAACTAGAAGCAGTGCATCGTACGTGATTTGTTTGGGGAGCACGTTTGCTTTTTCTGATTGGTCCTGAGTTGGAAATACAGGCAAAAAATAGGGAAGCTGGCTGTCATTGACCATGTGCTGACCATTTTAGGTTGATTGCTGCAGAGGTTATGATCAGATTCTATTTTCACACATGGTTGGCTATTATTTATATATTCAATGTCTCATTCTCCCCCTCTTCCTTTTAGCCATTCTCTCACTTGTGATAGGTTGACCAAGTTAAGGAAGTCTAGAGATCTAGATTATTCCTCCTAGGTGTTTAGTTGTCTCCATAGTCAAACGTATCATGAGAACTTCTAGACAGACTTTTTGTATCCTCATCACAATGAGTTTACAAGACAGCAACTGCAAAGAAGCATATAAGATTCTGGATAGAATGCACTAGAGCAACATTATGATCACTTTGTCAAAAACAAGAACAATTAATCATCCCTGTAAGATGCTTTGGAATCAGGAACCCCAATTACCCAATGTAGGCTGAGATGGCTAATCCCATAGGCCGTGTGTTTCAACCTTAGAGTGCCAATTTTTTCCTTAAGATGATGAATCTTGCCTGTTTCATTTACCCACATGCAGCATGACTCAGTAGCAATGGCACAAATGCCACCACAACTAGCCAACAAGAAATCTAGAGCAATATGATTGAACATCTCTACTCATTCCAATGAGTTAAGAGTGAATTATATTACATATTGGGCAAAGATAGTATTGTTAATAACTTCTGCAAAAGTTAGTGCTGCATTTCTTACAGGTTTTTCTACTTCTGTGATTCTCACCATTGGGAGTACTACTCTGATTGTTTGTGTAAATGAGTTAATTCTTCTTCCAAGTAGAGCATAATTAAGAGTGGCCTTGTTTTGGGCTCATTTCTGTGACATCAATTTCAGCCTTGCGGATTTGTAGAATTAGGGTTCCTGTGTGCAGTCAGGTCTCAGAAAACTATTGCTAAAATGCAGGAGGTCTTATTCTGAGGCAAACTCAATCTTGTTACAAACTACAGAGTGTAGGGCAGGCAAACACAGAGACCGGAAAAAGGGGAGTTGTTCACAGCATGAGGTTGAAACCAAATGCTTATATTAGCTGGGTTACATGTTTGAATCTCTGTTAGTGTCTACCAGTTGGCAAGTATTTGGCCTAAGCCTAAGAAGTTTGTCGGATTCAAATTTAAAATTAACTAGGATCTGATTAATAGATTATGATATTAGTTCTTTTTTTCTGGGAGAAAGTGTCCTAGTAAAGTCACATTTTGATTTTTTTCAATCTAATTTGTAGAGGTAGGGTCAAGGGGATATAATTTCCTATGGTCTCATTTGATGCGAATGGGATTTTTCAGAGAGGCGTTTTTTGTTTATTTTGTTTTGTTTTTCCTGGAGGTCAAGTGATGGGTGGCATATCAAGCAGTCAGCATGACTGAGGGTGGTTTCTACTATTTGTGATAGTCTAAGAATAGCATGAGAATGAATATGTTCTGTCCTAACAATTGCTATAAAGAAGAAAGAAAAAAGAAAAAGGGCCATTAGGGGTGGATGGCAACCCTTGGTCTATGGAAAATAGGAAGATAAAATTTTTGCAGATGAAAAGCAGATGAAAATCAAAGTAGGAATTAGATAATTCAATATTATACTATCTAATACATAGTTAAATAATTATTAGTTAATTATTTAGATATCTGAATTATAGTGGGTTCTTCTACAATTATTTTCCCTGTCAGTAGAATGTTTAACCCATAGAAAGTGGCAGTTATGGTGTCAAAATCCGTATCTGGAGTATGCATCAAATATAATGGAAAAAGTAAAGATACATACACAGCACACACAACTCAATTGTTCCTAGATATTCCCTCTGGAACCTCAGGAAATAGTCCATACGGTATGCATTTAATATTACAATTGAATTTTCAAAGTAATGCTTTCCCTATTCAATTTATAGGAGTGATAACACATAGTAAGGAAGAATGTTTTTCTGTTATGGGTCTAAGGATTACAGTTAAGGTAGGAAATAAGGAAAACCTGTAAGTTATTTGTAATACTTATCCTCTGTATGGCAGCTTTATTTCTAGGAAGAAATTAAGCAAAGATGGCCGGTTTTAACATGGCTTGTAAAGAATAGTGCCCATGTCTACCAGGAATCAATGAGGTTGACCATATTAAGGTTAAGGTAGAGTATTGCATATGCTTTCCTTCCTGAAAACATACTCATTGACCTGAATTGAGTTTTTTTTTAAATGTTGGTTTTTCTTTTGTAATCTGGGAGAATCATATTCTAGGGTTCCTTCTGTTTACATTATCTATAGGTGTCCAAATTAATAGGTGGTATGTTGAGAGCAGGACCATAAGTTTATTTTTGGTGTTGCCCTGGTTTTGTTCTAGAGCCCTTTGAAAGTATTTTGCCAGATGGTAGCTGAGGTAAAGGGGCATTTCCCATTTTAATTTCTGTTTTCTAATGAAGTTTCTGTTTTGAGGTTTAAGTCCATTAACAAAGTAAGATAAAGGTCCCCTGTTATATTGGTGCCTTCTTAATCCCATATGTCATTGAAAAACATTTTTAAGTCTATCTGTAAATCTCCAGTAATTTCCTATGTCTCTCTTTGTAAGATCAAATTTTAATCCACTTGCCTTTTGTTATAAATTTTTCAGGAATGGCTTTTAGTGGACTTTGCCTTACTTGTGGGGTCTTTTTAAAATTTTTTAACTCACAGGCTTACTAAGGAGAGAACAGTTCTGTAGGTCACTTTACTGGTAAGTTCATTTGGATTTGCAACACAGGATCTACCATTTGGGTTTTTTTTAAATGTGTACAATTTAGTGTAGGTCAGGAAACTCTGGGTCATATGTACCCAAACAGATATTAACAATATTTTCTTTTATGAATAGCCACTGTTCTTGTCTGGGCTTAGGGAAGTTCTTAATTATAGTTC
>RJWJ010003277.1:0-88622 GCA_004363605.1 Indri indri
GCTCAAGCAATCCTACTGTCTCAGCCTCCCGAGTAGCTGGGACTACAGGCGTGCGCCACCATGCCCGGCTAATTTTTTTTCTATATATATTTTTAGCTGTCCAATTAATTTCTTTCTATTTTTGGGTAGAGACGGGGTCTCGCTCTTGCTCAGGCTGGTCTCGAACTCCTGAGCTCAGAAGGATCCGCCCGCCTCGGCCTCCCAGAGTGCTAGGATTACAGGCGTGAGCCACCACGCCCGGCCTTTGTGATTCTTAATAGACTCTTTAAATGTCTCTTAATTTTACCCAGACTTTGCAAGGTTGGCTTTTGCAATGTTCTGTAGTATTGCTCATTAATTCAACAGACATTTATGGAGTACTTTCTATATGTCAGACCAAGGGGTTATAAAACATTGTCCTTCTCCCAAGGAGCTCACAATCGCATGGGTATACAGAAAAGTAAATTAAAAGTTACAGTAGTACTGTCGTAGAGGTATGCACATGATTATCTGACAGAAGGTCACCATTCTTGGTCATGGGCAGTCAGGAAAATGGCACAAGGATGTGGGTGGCTCAAGCCAAGATATAAGTCTATGGAATTAGCCAAGAACATGCTTCTATTGCTCCTTCTTGATCTTTCAGTTGTAAGTATGGCCCTTCGGCTTGCCCCATGGGAAAATAGGATTTAGCCTCCTTTGTCCCCTGCCACAGGCACCAGCCCTCCCATTCTACCGCTATGCTGAGTCATATCATAATTTTGCTTAGATCAACGTCAATATTTATGTTACAGTGACAATGTGAGCTACTTGACATATCCTAGTTATTTCTCCTTTCTTTTCTTGTTATCTTTTTTTTTTTCCATTTGCTTGGTTTTTAGCCACAAACTGTCTCTAGATTTTCACTAAAAACTATTGACACATCATACTTTGTATTGATTTCATTCTCGTCCTCTATGCTGGTGCCATCCCTGCTCTGTCGTGTTGAGGATTACCTTTCCTCTGTGTGGGTCCACCATCCTGTTTTCTTCTTTCTTAAGTTACTTCCTCATGTTGGGAGGCACATTCCCTGATACCCCAAGAAAGGGTACATGAGAAGTAAAATTTTTGAGAACTCTCATACTTGGGGATGGGAGGGGGGAGGGATGGATAGATTACAAAGGAGTACAAGGACACTACGGGGTAAGATGGATATATTTATTATCTTGATTGTAGTGATGATTTCGTGGTTGCGTATATATGGCAAAACTCATCGAATTGTGACGGTATCTTGTATGTCAACAATATCTCAGTCAAGCTGCAAGAAAAGATAAAGAACAAAGGCACACATATAAAATTCAAAAGTTTATCAAATTATTTTATTTGCAAGTCTATGGGGAAACAGGTACTCTCATACAGTGTGGTGGGACTGCAAAATGGTGCAACCTGGAGAGGAATTTGACAATATCTACCCGCATTACAAATGTGTTTAATCTTTGGCCCAATAATTCCACTTCTAAGACTCTGTACCAAACGTACATAGGCAGAAATAAAAAATGACATCTGTACAAGACTATTCACTGGAGCAGTATTTGTAATAGCAAAACACCAGAATCAATCTAAATGTCCATCGGCAGAATAGTGAAAAATGGTAGTATGGCTACATAATGCAGCGGTTGAAAAGAAACTAGGAAGGTCTCAGTATACTGCAATGGAGTGATCTTCAGCTTTATTGTTAAGTGAAGATATCAGGTTCTGGAACATCGAGAGTATTGCTACCTCTTGTTTCTGGAAATGCTCTATATCTTGATCTGGGTGGTAGCTACATGGGGTATATAAATATGTAAAACTTCATTGAGCTATACATTTAAGATTAGTGCACTTTACCATATATACACTACACCTCAATAATTTTTTTTAACTATATAGGAGCAGATCAAGGAATGAGTAGGGAAAGAGGAAATAGTGACAGTGAGAATGTTCTCTATGAATATGAAGAACTAGAAGAGAATGTCAAGGGAGAGTTTTTCTTTCCTTCCTTCCTTCTTTTCTATCTTCCTTTTTACTTCCCTTTTTTTTTAATAACGGGAAAGACTTAAGCATATCTAAAAACTGATGGCTGATGAGAAAGATTAGTTGAAAAGTAAGAATGAGTCTACATAAGAAAGGGAAGGTATAATCAATAATGTAAGGTTGGCCAGGCACAATGGTTTACACCTGTAATCCCAGCACTCTGGGAGGACAAAGTGGGAGGATCCCTTGAGGTCAGGAGTTCAAGACTAGCCTGAGCAAGAGCAAGACTCTACTAAACATAGAAAAAATTAACTGGGTGACTAAAAATTTAAAAAAATTAGCCAAGTGTGGTGGCATGTGCCTATATTCCCAGCTACTCGGGAGGCTGAGACAGAAGGATTGCTTGATCCCAGGAGTATGAGTTTGCTGTGAGCTAGGCTGATGCCATGCACTCTAGCTAGGAAACAGAGCAAGACTCTGTCTAAAAAAAAATAGTGTAAGATTATTGGAAAGTCAGGAGGGTATGAGAGTCTAAGTCCAAGCAGAGGGATTGTCCTTAGATGTGGAAGAAACATTTCCACTGTCCCAACAGGGGAGAAGGAGGCTAGAATGAGGGCAGCTGTGGGAGTTTGTAGGATTGGGAATACCAAACACGGTTCTACTCTGTAAAGGAGCTACGTGAATAGGACATGCAGTGGAGTGGAGACAAGTGGTTGTAGAATCCATAAAGTAGAAAAGGTTTGAAATACTCAGTGCAGTGAATGGGAAAGTAAGGAGTAAGCTGAACAAGGAAATATAATAGGATCGTCAGATATTACAGGTCTATTTGAGTTTAGTGAATATGCGGCTTTCTCCAGCAGGGTTAAGAGGGAGCAGAAAGTTGGATCCATAGTTGGATTTTGCGAAATGGGTACAACAAAGAGACAGGACAGAAAGGGGCTTTAGATCGTTGGCCAAGTACGGTACTAAAATGATGTATCATAAAGTCTAGGGTGGATAAACAGGGAAGTAAAGAATCAGGGCCTGATTGACTAGAAGTAAACAGGAGTCTCAAAGGACTGGAGTTCCAGTGAGGTTGAAAAGTGGCTGTATTGGGACTGTTTGAAAGCAGACTGGCAGGACAAGAAGATGTGGACAGAAAACGAATGCTCGAGTTGGTAATTTAAGGCATGTCAGGTGATAACAGAGCCCAAGAAATGGTTTGGAAGGCAGGTATAAGTCAGCATTTCCCAAAGAGTGTTTTGAAGAACATTACCAGTTAAAGGGCTTGCACGCTAAGAATGCATTATTAAAGTTCTGATACATCTTGCATCAAAGAAACTTTTTACTGTGTTTAACCAAACAGCCCCTGAACCTTTGAATTACTAAACTTTTTTAGTTTAAGTTCTAAACTGATGCTCTTCCAAACACACATTAGCAACTTTCTGCCTTGTCTGTCACATGCTAAAACTCTTACATTAACGGAATGAAGTGAATAATTATCACAGCATGTGATAATTTTTTAAATATTTTTAATGTATTCAATAGGAAAAGAGACTATTTGTTTACCAAAAGTATATATAAAAGTACAATATACTTTAAAAAGCTTAAAATGGATATGTTTATTTAGGTTAATGCTCTTAGGTTTACCTTACTTTGCTATGAAGGTACACAAAGAACAACATTGTTGTGTTAGATAATTAGAGTTGAGATCTGGCCATTATTATCTTAGTCTGCATTAATACATTTCATTTGCATTTTGACTATTAAGCAACCTTCTGTTAAAACTAATTACATTCCTGCTGCAGAAAAGACGTTGAATAATAAAGGTCCTGATGTTAATCACATCAAATATGTATTTCTATTCTTAAAACCTCATAAGAATTCTACCATAGACCAGGCTTGGTGGTTCACACCTGTAATCCCAGCATTCTGGGAGGCTGAGGCAGGAGGATCGCTTGAGGCATTTGAGACCAGCCTGAGCAAGAGCGGGACCCCGTCTCTATTAAAAATAGAAAAATTACCTGGGTGCAGTGGCTCACACCTATATTCCCAGCTACTTGGGAGGCTGAGGCAGGAGGATCACTTGAGCCCAGCAGTTTGAGGTTGCAGGGAACTATTAGGTTGGTGCAAAAGTAACTGAGGTTTTGGACCGTGAATTTTAAATCATTGTAACTAGGCTCAAACACATCTTTTTCAATCAAAATAGGAACCATTACAATCAACACATGCAGAGGCAGACCCCGGAGTGGAGACCAAGAAGGCGGTGGAAGCAGAGAATAGTGGCAGAGAGCACACGGGCTCCTTCCATATGCCCTGCCAGCAAGAATTCTCAGAGCTATTGGGAAAGTATCTGGGCTGCCTACTGCATAAGGGATAGGGATTTGAGACCATTTTTACTAAGTCATAAAGGACCAGATGAGCTCAGCAAACTGCAGAAGTTAGAAACATCTAGTGGCTGACATCTGGCTCCCACTACTAATGATATCAAGTGGGTGTCTCTGGGTCACCATCAATGAGTAGCATAAGTACTGAGCGACTGATGGCAAAATGGCTCACTGCCTCTTCCCTAAAAAAAGCATCCCTCACAACAATCCAGGTTGATCTGTCCTTGGCCGGCTCGTTAGCCTCTAGGCAGCAATAACAGGTTTGCGGGCTTTCAAGGTAAGGGGAAGAGATGAGCTTGGTTTAATGCCAGCTGACTCACAAAAGGAAGGAGCCTTGACCTGCCTCTGATGCAATGTGTGCACTTAAATCAGGAATGATTTCTATTTCCTCTCCAGCTAAGACGCAGCTAAGGGAGGCTAGCCAAGCACCCAGAGCTGGAGACCTAGGAACCCTGTCTCTGCAGCTGGAGATGGGGGGTGGGGCAGGTAGAAAGAAGGAAGGAGCAGGTACAGTCCCTCCTCAGTCCTCCCCTTTAAGCTGCTCTACAAGCACACCGCTGATTCCTATCAGATGGGAGTTATGCTCAGTATGGCCAGCATTTATGAAGGGCTACCTGGCGTACGTTATGCATTAACTGGATACAAAGGTGAATCGACAACCTTCCACTCCTCAAAGACTGTGCAATCCAGAAGGGAGTGTGAACAATGAAATATAGGACAAGGTTAAAGGAAATGCGGTCCAGACTAGCGTGGGCATTCAGAAGGAAAACTGCCTTAGCTGTGCCTTGGGAGATGAAGCACAGCTCCACACGGACGGTGGCATCCGAAGGCTCGGAAGGATTTCCAAAGGCAGAGCATCGGGAAATGTCATTCCCAGATGAGGGAACCAAGCAATGATCATCAGATTTTTCAGATCCTGGGAGTATACTTTGGAAACATGGAAAGGTTTTGTGTTTGTTTGTTTATTTGTTTAATTCCATGCTCGAGAATTTATATGTTATTCTAAACACTGTAGAGAAAATGATGCGGATTTTTTGAAGCATGGAGTGAGGTCAACTTTACACTTTTTCAAGGTAATCTGTGTTCTAGCAGTGTACTGCAACTTACTGAGCCCTTAGGCATGGCTAGGCATTGTGCTAAAAGTTTTAGAAATTATCACAATTGCTTTTAATGTACTCATTTTACAGGTGGGAAGACTGAGGCTCAGAGAGATTAAGTAAGCATCTTGGCCAAAGTCAAGTGCCTAGCAAGGGACACTGAGTCCAAAGCCCATGCTCCTAGCCACAGCACTATTCTGCCTCCTGGTATATAGTCCTAGTACAGAACTTTTCAGCAGAAATCCCATATATTTTCCAATATTCTTTAAGGCTGTAATTTTGAGATTAATTAATTTCAGAAAAAGAGCTGAGATTAGCTCAGAGATTGAGGTAGACAGAAACCTGGGGCATGCACAGCCAAATAACTTGGATCTGTAACCTTTTACCAGATAGTTTTAAAGGGATTTTGCAACATTTTCTCATCAAATGCCCAGCAGTTCTGGAAGAGCGGATGATGAGAATTTGTACATCACTCAGCCATGTTTACAGATGGAGACACCAAAACAATGAGAGTTTTAAGAGTCACTCATAAAGTCAGTAGCAAAGCTAATATGAGAATCCAGATTCCTGATCTTGAAGCACATGGTTAAATCAAATCTCTATGGGCATAAAGAAGATGGAAATGGGGGCCAGGTGCAGTGGCTCACGTCTGTAATTCAGCACTTTTGGAGGCCGAGGTGGGAGGATCCCTTGAGGCCAGGAGTTTGAGACCAGCCTGAGCAATAGCAAGACCCTGTCTCTACAAAAAATTTGAAACTGGCCAGGTGCAGTGGCTCACACCTGTAATCCTAGCACTCTGGGAGGCAGGAGCATTACTTGAGCTCAGGAGTTCAAGACCAGCTTGAGCAAGAGTGAGATCCCATCTCTACTGAAAATAGAAAAAATTAGTGAGCATGGTGGGCGTGCCTGTAGTCCCAGCTACTCAGGAGGCTGAAGCAGAAGGATGGTTTGAGCCCAGGAGTCTGAGGTTGCAATGAGCTAGGATGATGCCACTGCACTCTAGGCTGGGCAACAGAGAGAGACCCTGTTTAAAAAAGAAGGAAAAAAAAGAAAGAAAAGAAAAGAAAACAGAGAGAGAAAGAAAGAGAGAGGAAGGAAGGAAGGAAAGAAAAGAAAAGAAAAGAAAAAAGATGATGGAAATGAGGATGAAAAAAAGTCACAGTCCTTTCAAAATTAATATGTACTTTTGTAAAATACTCTTTTTTTAGTAAAAGGTAAAATATAAATGTTTATTGTAGAAAATTGGGAAAATACTAAAAGTTCAAAAAAGAAATGAAACCCACCAATAAGCTCACTACCCGGAAATACCCCTGTGAAGGTTGGTATATTTCCTTCCAGGAGTTTATGTGGTGTTATGGTTTACAGAATGACAGCCCTTCAATCCTATTTCTTTTTCTGAGCGCCTGAATCCAAAAGGTCTGACTCAATCAATAATTAATGCCCTCGTTGTGTACCCAGCACTTTGCAAGTCACCATAGGGTCAGGAGGAAGCCTGACTCCTCGCCGCAAGAGGCTACAATCAATTAAAGAGATAATGGGCAGACCCAGGATCAGAGAGCTGGGAAGAGGACCAGAGAAGCAAATCGGCTGCAGGAGTTCAGAACAGGACAGCTGGTCAGGAGAGGCTTACTGGAAGAAGCGAGCTGGGGCCGAGCCATGAACGGAGTTTAGAAACGCACTCCAGGGTTGAGCAGGCGAAAGGCGGGACAAAGCGGCATGGATGAATGCTGGCGGGACAGCGTGGGCGCCTGAGGATATCGGCCTGGGTTGGAGATGAGAGGGTGTGAACAGAGGCCCTAACATCACAGGTTTTGCAGGCAGTACCACCCACGGCACTGCGTGGCCATTTCCTTTCCCAAGACCAATGTAGAGACCAAGGCTACACATGAGGACCCGTTTTCTCCACTCTTTCCAATGCAACCTAACCCAGGGATGCAGCCAGAAAACTGCCACCTGATAACAAAACATGCTCTTGTTTCTCTGAGAAACAGAGTAAGTTCATAAGCCTGTAAAGTCCTCAAACGTTCTTGGAACTGATGTCCAGTAAGTGTTAGGTCAGGGCATGTGCGGTAAGAGGGAGCAAAGGAGAAATGATCGTACAAAATCATGGCACAAATTCAAAACCCAGCATGCACCAGGCAAATCTTGCACATAGGCCAAAACCAGAATTCTGCCACCTTAGTTATGCTGAAAAAAATAATCTCCTAGGTAGGAGGCAGCCTTGTATCTCAGAAAGTCCCAAGTGGATCCTGGCAGCTCCACTCACTGTGTGACATTGTGCAGTGACTTAATTGCTTTGCACTTCAATTTCCTCATCTGTAAAATGAGGACAAGAGCACCTTCCTCATACTTCTGATGTAACGATTAAACAAGATAACACGTGCAAAGCACGTCACACCATACCTGGCATTGAGTAAGCCCTGGGTTAACACGGATTCCTCTTCCTTTCCCACCATTAGTCTAATATTTGAGCCAGATCAAGAGCGTCAGTGCAGTTTTGGGAAACTAACAGAATATGATGCGCACGAGGCTTGAAGCCTCAGACCACATTTAAGGTCTCCTGGGCATCGGTAATGTCCAACTTCTTACATGGCTCTAAGATTTGCATTTGTTTGAGATGTCACAGCTCGATCAATGTGGCCTCTACACCATACTTAGCATTGAATTTAAGACAGGATCTGTAATAAGATGCCAGAGAGAGGCCAGCACAGCAGCCCAGAAACCCTACCTCCTGCCACCAGCTCACGTGCCAAGGGAAGGAGCCTGTGCTACGGTACTGGTACTAAAATCGCTTCCAAAGGTTCCGCTCGTGTGACAGTAACAAGGACAGAGAAAGCAAAAAATAAAAAATAAAAAAATAAATACTCTCCTAAGATTCAAGAAAGGAAAGTCCTCAACCTCAAACAGATTGACTACCAGGAATCCAGAAAAAGTTAATAATCCAACTTGACAGGCAGCCACATGACTTGGGGTAGCTCATTTAAAGTGTGCGTGCTATGTAGCCCAGAACACAAAAACAAGTAAACAACAGCAGGTAAAACATGAATCAAGCTACTTAGCAAGTCACATCAAGAACCAGTTGATTGCCAAGTCTCTCGGATTCCTGCAAGATACTTCCTCTCTGTCCCTTCTCTTCATTCCCACTGTCCTTGCCCGAATTCAGGCCCATATGTCCTCCTGCTAGCTGGGGAACACTTTAATTTTCTAAATAAACAACTCATCAAGTTTCTCATTGCTCATCAAATAAAATCTAAATTTCCTAAACCGACATTCGAAGCCCTCCATAATATCGATACAACCCACGTCTTAACCCATTCCCTTTCAGGATCCTCATGCTTCAGGCAAACTAAAGCCAGCAAACCCGAGCCCTTGCATTTTTCCATTTCAGCATCTTTCTTTGAGCTGTTGTTTCCCAGCCATCCTCACGCATCCTTTGTACTCATTTCCTGGGGCTGCTACAACAAATTACCACACAGGAGGTGGCTTAAAACAACAGAAACTCACTCCCTGACAGTTCTGGAGGCCGTAAGTACAAAATCAAGGCATCGGCAGCGCCAGTTCTTCCTGGAGGTTCTAAGGAAGGGTCTGTGCCATGTTTCCCTCCTAGCTTCCGGTGGCTGCTGGGGACGAGCCCTGGCGTTCCTTGGCTTGGGGCTGCCAATCTCTGCCTCTGTCTTCACATGGCCTTCTTCTCTGTCTCAAATCTCCCCCTGCCTTTTTCACATAAGGACACCCGTCCTTGGATTTAGGTCTCACCCAAAATCCAGGGTGATCTCATCTTGAGATCATTAACTTGATTACATCTGCCAAGGCCGTTTTTCCAAATAAGGTCACATTCGCAGGTTCTGAGTAGACACGCCTTTTGGGAGGCCACAGTTCAACCCACTACACCCCTTTAGACCTGGCCCTATTGCTGCCTCCTCCGTGAAGTACGCGCTGATGCCTGGCCCCAGGAAGTAATCTCTCCCTCCTATAAACTGCCAGGACACCTAACCGATCCCGCTTTGTATTATTACACGCTTGTACAAAAGGCTTATCTTTGAGTGAGTTGCCCAACTTCCCCGGACTTCAGTCCCCCATCTTTGAAACTTAGATGATAATTACATCTATTCATAGCATTGTTTGGACAAAAAGAATTTTTAAGAGACTTAGAACAGTGCCCAGACATAGTAAGTCATCAATATGTGCTATTATTATCTTTATTGTTATTCATCTTCCCTACTATAAGTTCCTTAAAAATAGGCATCTTTGTTACTTGTCCATGGATTCTAAGGAGTATCTTGCACAGAATATTCGATGAGTGAACATATGGGGGGAGGGGAGGGACAGGCAAGTCATCTTTAAAACAGTCAACACAGAGACGTGTTTGAAAATGCTATGCAGGCAGTGACTCCTCTATCCAACCCTCCATCAGCAGTGAAAAGTATTCGGGTCTGCCCCAGAGGTGGAGAGTCTCGTCTTGGTCATTCCTGAGACATTTCTGCCCACAGTTACTCCGTTTGATTTGTAAGAAGCACGACCTGAAGATTTGCCACTCAGTGGCCCTTCTAGTACAGCACGTCCAAAGGAGAATTCCTTTTCATACAGATCATTTGCTGATTCATCATCATAGTAATTACACTTTATTATTCCCGGTGTACCTCTTAGCGTGGTTGTGGTTCTGAAATAGAAGGGAAAAAGGGTGGGGAGGGTGTGAACTCCCGGTTCAAGAGAAGATGGCTCAGTGGCCGGAGGGAGCATCTTCTCGGGAACTGGGTAGGTGTGCTGACACACTGCAGCCTCCCACATCCTGCCAGAGGTGCTGCGTCCGCAGGCCTCTCAGGAGTTGTGGAAGCCTTTAGCGGTGGCACTGCTAATTCTTCTCTTCCCCCACATAACCCCATGAGCTATTTTGTAAAGCTGCCTTCTAAAGGACCAGCACTCGAGACATGGTTCACTGAAAAGTTTTCCAAAAGATTTCCACTGTTAGTGCAAGTGCGGGCATGTACAAAGATTCTTTTGTAGCCAGGTGTTGCACACAGTGGAATTCAGTGAGAAGACAGAAGCTGAAATCCTCAACCGCACTTTCCCAAGCAAATATTGCAAAAACTTCATCTGCCTGTGCCACTGTGCATGGCCGGGGGCAGGGAACGACCGTCTGGGATCAGACTCCCCTGGATGTGCTCAGCGTGGGAAATGGGGAAGCAACTCTCTCCTGCCCGGAATCAGTGCTGATTGATTTGGTTCTGTTTCTGTGTAACAACTGCCAAAACTATGCTTATAAATAATACTTCCCAGTTATAATATGCTTTTTAAAATAATGCATTCTCAATCGTAGAAACTCTGATGGGAGATGTTCACACAGAAAGAAAGTAATAGGGATTAGTCAAAAGAGGAAAAAGAATTTGTGAAATTTTACTTCTTGGCTTTAATTTTACGTGAAAACGAGCCACTTTCCTGGGAAAACTTGAACATAGCAAGTCATCTTTACGGCCAGTGCACAGTGCCACCTGAGAAGGAAGGCTGTGCCGCTCTGATTCGAGATTTTCAGTGGACCGAGGTTGGTGAGCTAGGACCACGGAGACCAAAAAGGTGACTGTGTTATGCTTCAGCACCTCCTTGACTAAGCCATTCCTTAGGCTCCTTCCCAGATGCTGGTGTTTATGCCCCATATCCACAGAAAAGGGGAAGGATGAATTACTGCGGGTGATTTTTATTTCAAATGATTACTAAAGGGCAAGAATTCATTGAATTTGGATCTAGAAACCATCTTTGTGCAATACTCAAATCTACCTCCATATTCTTGTGTATAAAATCTGTCTGGAAACTGACAGTTCAGTGTAAAGATTAATTACAACCAACGTCCGCAGCTCCTAAGAGAGAGAGAAGGCTGCATTTAGCAAAATTGCCACTGTTAAAAATGTTCTCTCCTAACACAGCCTCAAGAAACCTATTCACATTTAGGCAAATTATTGCTTTTCAGTTTTTTTCTAGGCAGCAAAATTGTCCCTCACATTTAACAGCCATCCAGGTGTTACTCTAGCCAGGTGTGTATAAAATGTACAAATATACCTTCATTGACTGATACAGTAACTAATTCTATTTATTTTTGGAAGTGATGTCTGGTCTTCTGCTGTGGGAAAAAAAAATTTTTTTTGGAATGCATGCTCCCCAAACCACAAGATACGCCCTTCATGGAGAGGAAAGAGCGCCCCCTAGTGAAGCAGTGTTTCTCAACATTCCTCCAACACTAATTTCCGCCTTCATTTTTCTTGCCAGAGAATCTCACACCACTGCATTTGAGAGGTTGCCGCTCAGTGCCTAGGGCTTAGGAGCTTTACAAGGGCCAATAAAATTGTTTGAGAGCTGAGAAGAATCTATTGGCTCCAAAAAAATTTTTAAATTCCAAAACTGAAATTAACAAATTTGATTAAATGTCTACAAAATATGAACTGGTCACAAGCAATTCAACTCTTAAATTGTTACAGATAAATCATATTTAATGTGGGATGTTGACTCATTTCAATATTTTCTACGCTGAGTGGCTGGTCCTCTTAAGAGTGAAAGGCAATATTTTCCAGAGTTTACCCCTCTTAAAGAGTCTTCCTGACCACTGACATGTGCTCCTAAGTCTTAACATTATTCTCTTGGAGATATTTATAACAATGCATTATACATGAGAAGTGCTTGGTAAAAAAAAATGTACACATATTCCCATTGAATTCATTTAATCTTTACAACAGTACATTAAAAAAATGAGTTGAAATTTTTGGCTATGGTGATTTTTCTTTTTTTTTGCCAAAGTATAAAATATTGTACATTCCAACGCGAAAAAAAAAAAATCAGAATCAAAACAGATAACCACAGTTCAAATGAAAACAAACTACTAATTTGAAATGGTATATAGAGACCTTTGATGAGAGATAATGCATAAGACATGACTCCACAGTCAGATACTCTGAAGAGTTGTATGACCTGGGACAAGTTATTATGCTTACCTTTCTGTGCCTCAGTGTCGTTTGCTGTAAAATGGAGACAGAAGGAATACTTACCTCACAGGGCTGTTATGACATGTAAATGAATTCATGTATGTGAAGCACTTACAATAGTGTGTGGTACAAAGTAAGAGTTCAGGAAATGCTAGCAATTAACTGTTATTCAATCAAACCACACTAATCTTCAACTGACAGAAACAGAACAATTTAAGATTTTGGATAAATAATTCTCACAAAACAACTGAAATACCCACAAAAATGGTCATTTATCTTTTATTTTGAAACTTTTTATTTGGAAACAATTTCAAACTTACAAAAAGTTACCAAAAAAAACCCAAAACACTGTAAGGAATCCTCAGCCAAATGTGCTTATTAACATTTCATTCCTTAGCTTTATTATTTGCATGGCAGATCCACTGCAAATCTGTGTCCCTACTTATTATTCGTAATTTTGATACAGTCATTTTCTATTGCAAAGTAACAAATTTAGCAGCTTAAAGCAACACCAATTTACAAGCTCACAGTAATGTAAGTTAGAAGTCTGGGCATAGCATGGCCCGGTTCTCTGCTTGCGGTCTTTACAAGGCTAAAGCAAAGGTATTGGCCAGGCTGAACTCCTTTCTGGAAGCGCTGGGAAGAATCCACTTCCAAGCTTATTCATTACTGATGGCCAATTCGGTTCCTGGCAGTTAAGGGACTCAGGTCCCCATTTCCTTGCTGCCTGTCAAATGTGGGCCACTCTCAGCTCCTAGAGGTCACCCACATTCCTTGCAACATCCCTTAAAGCCAGCAATGAAGAATCTCCCTCATGGAAAATTGGTCTTAGACTTTCGCTCTCCCTCCCAAAGAACAGCCAGTTCCTTTTAAGGATTCACCTAATCAGGTCAGGCTCAGTCAGGATAATCTCTCTTTCTTAAAGTCAACTGATTTGGGACCTTAATTATATCTGCAAAGTCCCTTCACAGCAGCACTTATATTAATGTTTGCATAACTGGGAAGGTATGTATATGCCAGGGACAGGGATTTGGGGGGCCAGCTCGGATTTGATGAGACACTTTATAAGCCTACGTATTAGTCTGCTAGGGCTGCCATAACAAAATAGCATAGGCTGGGTGACTTAAACAACAGAAATTTACTCTCTCACTATTCTGGAGGCTGGACATCCAAGCTTAAGGTGTCAGTAGGTTTGGTGTCTCTTGAGGCCTCTCTCCTTCACTTGCAGATGGCTGCCTTCTCTCCATAACCTCACATGGCCTTTTTCTCTGGGTGTAGACATCTCTGGTGTCTGTATGTCCAAATTTCCTCTTCTTATAAGGACAACAGTCAGATTGGATTAAGGCTTCAACATATGAATTCTGGGGGACCCGATTCAGCCCATAACAGTCTAATAACAAAATTGAGAGCTAACATTTATTGACCTATTAAGCAGGTACTATGCTAAAAAAAATTTTGTAGGCTATCTCATATAAATCATTAAATTAAATACTATCACAAACCATTATATAAAATTCCAGCTTTACCAAAATGTTTCCTTTATTCTTGATGAAAAATTCTATAAGATTTTTAATGAATTAATTTATAGCAATATTACTGATGATTACAAAGTATTTTTAAAAATTAGAAGTGTCCCAAAGTTTAGATGCTGCTCATACTTCAGCCTAGAAGTAGCTTATGTGGTGATTCCAAAGGGGGCAGAGACTATGGAAATGCATTCCAAGAAGACAGAGCAGGCTTTTTCCAACTACATATGAAACTTAGATTTTGATGTGTCCCCTGAATCCTCCAGCAGGCAGGTCCCCTTCATTTTTAAAATACAGTTGACTCTTGAACATGGGTTTGAACTGCACTGGTCTGCTTCTATGCAAGTTTTTTCCAATAAAACTTACACCGAGTGTATCTGAGAGCCTCCCCTTCCACCCGGACACAGCAAGACCAATCCCTCCTCCTCAGCCTACTCAACATGAAGATGACAAGGATGATAACCTTTGTGATGAGCCACTTCCATTTAATGAATAGTCAATATATTTTCTCATGATTTTCTTAACATTTTTTTCTCTAGCTTACTTTATTGTAAAAATATAGCATACAATACATATACAAAATATGTGTGGACCAATAGTTTGTCACTAAGGTTTCTAGTCAGCAGTAGGCTATTAGTTAAGTTTTGGAGGAGTCAAGAGTTATATACAGTTTTTGACTATGTACAGGGTAGGGGGTCAGCACCCCGAACCCTCACATTGTTCAAGGGTCAACTGTACTTGATTTACTTCACTATTTTTGGTATCGGAGCCTCCCTCAGAAGTGTCAGAGCTGAAAACCCTTGAGACTGAGGACCTTAAACCAGAGGAGGCCAGACAGTAGAGTACAGTGTCTCAAACTTGCCTGCTCATTCCCATCAGACTTCTGGACCCCTCCCCTGGCGATTGAGTCAGCAGGTCTGGGGAGGGCCCAGCTCTGTGCTTTAACAAGACTTCAGGTGATCCTTATGCCGAATCAAGTTTCACTTAGTGAAATTTGGAGTCTGAAAGACCTGGATCCAAATTCAATCCCCAGAATTTTATCAGCTGGGTAACCATGGGTAAATGACAGAAAGCCTCTTTGAGTTTCTTCATTTGTAAAAGGATAGTTAAAACCTACCTCACAGGATTGTTGCATTACAATTAAGGCAGAGCACAGGACCAGACACTTGGTAAAAACTTAAATAGTAGCTATTGTTAAATAGAACCACGTATTACATAAAATAAGCCATTATTTCTTGAAACAACTTGCCACTTAACAATTATCCCCAATTGGAAAGCTGTAGGGGTTTCCATTGAGCTGTTAAAACCAGCTGTCTTATCCTAACTCTTAACCTGGGAGCCATGAATGCATTTTAGGTGATCTTGATTGTTCCAATTTTGTGAAGGGGGCTATTTTTAGCAGAGAGAGGGTCCTCAGCTTCCTCCAGATTCTCCAAAGGATCCACACCCCACAAAAAGACACGAAATTCCATCCTAATGATAGTGCCCAAAGAATTTTTCCTCCTCTTCTTCCCTTTTTACTGCTTTTTAATACATGCAGTTAGAAAAATTAAGCAATATAAACAGTATACAAAAAAAGTTAAAATTCCTTCCTATCCATCACCTGGGTCCTCTTCAAAGGCAACCTTTCTTAAAAGTTTAGGTATCCTCCAAGAGCAGGATTTATCAACCTCATACTTACATTTGGGCTGGATAATTTTTTTGTGGGTGCTGTCCTGCGCATTGTAGGATGTTCACGAGCACCCCTGACCTCTACCTACTATATGCCCAGTAACACACGTGTGCACACACCTGCTGAGGTTCCCAAAAATGTCTGCAGACACTGCAAAATCTGGGGGACTAAATTGCCCCGGGTTTAGAACCACTGCTTCCAGAGATACACTGCGCATGCACAAACACAGGTGTATGTCTACTCAGTTTCTTTGACAATTGGTAGCACATAGTTACTTTCCATCTCACTGCGGAGATTTGTCCTGGGAGTGAGGGGCTAGCTCTGGCCTTGGCAGCAGGTGATGGTCACTCACCAGGTCGTCGATGAGCTGGTCCACTAGCTGCTCCCCGCCCCTTGTGCCCTGGCAGGCCAGAGGACAGCAGAAACAGCTAGCCACGTCCTGCCTCTCTGCCTGAGTCGCCCGCCCCGCGCCCTCCAGGAGTCCCTGAGCCAGCGCCAGGTACCCCAGGGCCTGCTCACTGCCCTCCGGGGGCCACCTCGGCGCCGACGAACTTCTCCAGGCTGTGGTCGCCCATCGTCGCCGCTCCCGGGGCTCCATGTTCTCCAAGATTTGTCTTGTGATCTGATAGCGTGATACGCCTCTGCTAGAATGTGCTTCCTGTGATCCATTCGGAGGGCAGTTTCCTTCACCCATTAAGTCTTATTGAGCAGATGAGCTTGGTACAGAGACACTAAGATGAGTAATCAAAATTTTTGCTCTTAGTGTGACATAGTAGGAAAGACATTTTATATGTGTGTCTCCATGTACATTTTGAAATATCTTAAAGTGTCAATTATATTTATAGAACCATTCTGCACAGTTAAGATCTTATGAAAGCAGAGACACTGAAAATTAAAATAATGATTTCAAGAAAGAGAAAACCTCTCTGAATATTCGGTTTTGCGCTGTTTGAGCTGCCTCAACCATAACTGTGCGGCAACACACCGTCTTGCATGTGGCTTCCGATTGAATTTTCCGTGATTGGATAAAAACCACCTGGGATTTGAAGGCGAGAAGTAGTGATAACATAAAACTACTACACCTGCCTAGGTAAGTTGCCTCAACTCGCTCTGCTTAGAAGAAAAATTCCCTTAAAGCAAAAGCAAAAAAATATATATATATATGTATATATTTTCTCATTGTCCAACGCGCCTACTTTTCACGCTACTTGCACCGAGACCTTCTGGAAGCAAAGGCCGAATTTGCAGGTAGCGAAGGAAATCAGATCTGCAGGCCAGGTGCTTCCAAGCGGTGAGCGAAGTGGGGCAACTGCACCCCAAGTAGAAGCCCCTTCCCCCCCTACCCTACCTCCGCTTCCTAGCGCCAGCGTGCGGGGCTGAGCTCCGCGTCCCACTCCCGGGCCCACCTCCCGCGTGCCGCGTGCTGCAGCGCGGACCCGCCCCGCGCGTGCGGCTGATAAATGCCCTCCGCGCCCGGGCGGGCTCCGAGGCCGCTCGCTCTACTGGGTCGCCTCCAGCCTCTGACGGCAGGACCTTTGCCCATGGACGAGGAGACGTACCTGGAACTCTACCTGGACCAGTGCGCCGCCCAGGTGAGCCTGGACGGTGCCGCCACTGTCCCAGAGTCAGTCCCCAACCTTCGTCCCTGCCCTGCTGCTGAGCACCGAGGGCTTTGTCATCGTTACCTGTTTTTAAACTTACAGCAACCTTAACGGGTGGGCTTGGTTTATCCACGTCTTTCAGTTGAATGTTACAAGTTTCCAAAAGTGAAATAATTTGCCAAGGTCGTCCTTGAACCTGGTCTAGCGTGAATCCAGAACCGTGCTCTCAGACACCAGGTTCGAGGCCCCTGACCCGGTTCTAAAGGGGCTCGCACCAAGAGTTCGCCGTGCTCTTGCTGTGTGACATCGGGTTCCAGCTGGCCTCTGCCTTGCCAGGGCAGACGGAGACTCAGTGTCGCCTGCAGCATTGATGCCAACAGTAAGCCCCGAGAAAGTCTGGGGGCGTTGGAAGTCACGGCGTTTGCCAAAATGTGAGCTGGAAACACCTGTGGCTCCTTTCAGTTAATTATTAACATTTTTTTAAATTTAGAAAATCTTGAAGTTGGGGTGCTGTGGCTCAGGCCTGTAATCCTAGCACTCTGGGAGGCCAAGGCAGAGGAGCATTGCTTGAGGTCAGGAGTTCGAGACCAGACTGAGCAAGAGTGAGACCCCTGTCTCTATAAAAAATAGCAAAGCCTGCTGGGAGTGGTGGCGTGGGCCTGCAGTCCCAGCTACTCGGGAGGCTGAAGCAGGAGGATCTCTTGAGCCCAGGAGTTCGTAGTTGCAGGGAGCTATGATGATGCCACTGTACTCTAGCTGGAGAGAGAGAATGAGACCCTGTCTCAGAAAAACTTTGAGTCAAGTATTGTGGCAAACAGTCTTCAAAAAACAAGAGATCAGCTTTTTTGTGGGGGATTTTTAAAAAATTCAATGATCAGGCCGGGCGGGGCAGCTCACACCTATAATCCTAGCACTCTGGGAGGCCGAGGCGGGAAGATTGCTTGAGCTCAGGAGTTTGAGACCACCCTGAGCAAGAGTGAGGCCCTGTCTCTACTAAAAATAGAAAGAAATTAGCCAAACAACTAAAAATAGAAAAAGTTGGCTGGGCACTGTGGCTTGTGCCTGTAGTCCCAACTACCCGGGAGGCTGAGGAAGAAGGATCGCTTGAGCCCAGGAGTTTGAGGTTGCTGTGAGCTAGGCTGATGCCACAGCACTCTAGCCAGGGCAACAGAGTGAGACTCTGTCTCAAAAAAAAAAAAAAAAAAAAATTCAACGATCAGTGTTGAGGTAGAAGAGTCATGTTCAGTAGCATTTAACATAGGGAAGGAGAGGCCCATGCCAGGAAGGGTTCTGAGGAAGATGAGTTGATGGTTCTGCAAAAACTGTTTAACATGAAATGTCTTCAGATATGGGGCTAAGGATGTAGTGAACAGCTACAGGTACATCCTCTGAAGTGTGTTCCTACAGGTAAACTCAGCAAGGGGGCTGTCAGGTTTCCATTGCCATAAAACATCCCCCTTCAGCATCTCATTGCCATCGCTTTAAATTCTTTGTTGAAGTTTAGCCTCCTTAGGTGAGAGCTGTGTCCCCTGCTAAAATGCCGTGATGGGAAAGGGAAGGGACACTCCAATTGTTGCAGATCTTGGTGCTCGGGAGTGTAAAGTGGCTGATGAAATCCTTTCCATTTAGGGCAGGAGAGGCCAAGGAAGCAAGGAAAGGAATCGGGGCCCATTGCTCCCATCTCCCTTTTCTTGGGGGTTGGGGGGAGCTGCAGGTGAAGAGAGATGGGGACTCCTTAAGTATTCAAAATGAGGCAGAGGTCAAAAATCTTATTTCAAGAGAGTAGCTTCATTTTCTAAGTGTTTCCTTTAAACAATTAGTCACCCCTGCCATCTGCTGGGCTTGTGATAACAGAACGATTCAGTAGGATCTAGCCAGGCAGTATATGTTAGTGGAGGTAGTTTTGCCACTAAGAAGATGCAGTATGATGCACTTGTGATTGTTCAGTTGTCAGAAGTAAGAAAGATGTATTGAAGTTATCCTGCAAGCACTGCTCAAACTCTGGAATCCAGGCCTGCAACTTGGGCGAAGCAGGTGGTAATGTATGTAACGTATTCAATTCCACCCCCCCCCCCCCAATAAAGCCCATGAATTTCACGTTAGCTGCTTCCCTCAGGCACATACCTCGTTCCCTCAGTTACTGGGTCATGGTAGTTGAGCAGCCTTCCCTGGACTGGAAATACAATGCATTGATTTAAACTACTCTTGCCAATAAAATTTCAGTAACTTTTTTCCTATTGTCAATTCATGTAACTAGAATGTTTTCTTTTTTAAAAAAAAATTTTTTAAAGAATAAATTGATCTTTATTTCTTTTATATTTTAATTTATAGAGTTTTGGTTTTGTGGGGTGTTTTGTTGGTGTTGGTTTCTTTTGTTTTTTGTTTTTCGTTTTTTTTTTTTTTTGAGACAGTCTTGCTCTGTTGCCCCGGGTAGAGTGCAGTGGTGCCATCACAGCTCACTGCAACCTCAAGCTCCTGGGCTCAAGCGATCCTCCTGCCTTAGCCTCTGAGTAGCTGGGACTGCAGGCGTGTGCTATGACACCTGGTTAATTTTTCTATTTTTAGTAGAGATGGGTCTCATTCCTGCTTAGGCTGGTCTTGACCTCCTGACCTCAAACAATCCTCCTGCTTCAACCTCCCAGGGTGCTAGGATTACAGGTGTGAGCCACCCCACCTGGCCTAGAATGTTTTCTTATTCTTTTAACTAGAAGGAATAATGGGTCTTTAGTGAATCGATTAGCATTCAAGATGATTAACTTTCATCACTTATTCTCTTTAAAATGTAAATTTAAAACTCTAAGAATTGTGTAAGTCAACTAAAATTTATAATTTACTTAAAGAGTATGGTAAATCTATTCTTTTCAAAGTATACAAGATTTAGAGCACAGGCCGGTGAGGTGGCTCACCCCTGTAATCCTAGCACTCTGGGAGAATGAAGCCAGAGGATCACTTGAGGTCGGGAGTTTTGGGACCAGCCTGAGCAAGAGTGAGACCTCCATCTCTACTAAAAATGGAAATAATTAGCTGGGAACTACTAAAAATAGAAAAAACTAGCCGGATGTGGTGGTGCTCACCTGTAGTCCCAGATATTGGGGAGGCTGAGGCAAGAGGATTGCTTGAAGCCAGGAGTTTGAGGTTCCTGTGAGCTAGGCTGATGTCACAACACTCTAGCCCAGGCAACAGAGCAAGACTGTCTAAAAAAAAAAACAAAAAACAAAAAAAACACAGTTGCTCAGCTGCCTCTACTAAAAAATTGGATTGAAAAAGTGGCAACTTACTAGGGATCTAAGATGTTTTATGAAAAATGGCTTTTCTTCATTTTAAGATATATTTTCCTGGCTGGGCATGGTGGCTCATGCCTGTGATCCTGGCACTCCGGGAGGCCAAGGCGGGTGGATCATTTGAGCTCAGGAGTTCGAGACCAGCCTGAGCAAGAGCGAGACCCTGTCTCTACTAAAAAAATAGAAAGAAATTAGCTGGACAACTAAAAATGTATATATAAAAAAATTAGCTGGGCATGGTGGCACATGCCTGTAGTCCCAGCTACCCAGGAGGCTGAGGCAGTAGGATTGCTTGAGCCCAGTAGTTTGAGGTTACTGCGAGCTACGCTGACGCCACAGCACTGTAGCCCGGGGCAACAGAGTGAGACTTTGTCTCAAAAAAATATGTATATATACACATATATATTTTCCTTTTTTTATGAAGCGTGCTGTAACTCTTTTATATGATCTTAATGAGGCAGGGCATGAATATAAGCAATCTTGAACTGCCTCTTAAACAGAACACATTGCCTGCCTACCATAGTAGTATCCCTTTGGTGTAACATGCTGTTCTGTTTACTGTGTTTTTTTCTGTTTGGGGAACTGCCTAGGATGACCTTGTCCCACCCAGGTCTCCGCTGTTCAGCCCAGTTGTGCCTTATGCGTACCCACCTAATCCATCCAATCCAGAGACTACATTTAATTCCCATCTTGAATCCAAAGAAACATCTGGCGATTTCTCATCTGTGGATCTTAGCTTCCTACCAGATGAACTTACCCAAGAAAATAAAGAGCAGGCTGTCATTAGAAGCAAGCATGAAATTGAAGAAAATTGTGAAACTCAAAGTCAACAAAGCAGGTTGCCGTTACCCAGTGGACAGGATGTTGGGCCCGGCTTAGACAGCAGCGGTTGGTCCAGCTCCCGTTCACATCTGCACCCCGGTGATGCTAACTCAATCCAGTCCTCTCCTGAGAAAGCAGACTCCAACCCCTCACCTCTGGCGTCCATAACTCCCATGACACCGATGACCCCTGTTTCAGAATGTTCTGGAATTGTGCCTCAACTACAGTGAGTGATTTCATTTTCTTTTCAATTGAGCAAGGCTTCTGGGTACACATTGTACTTTCCTGAATGCGATGACAACTAATTTCAGGATAATAGTGTAGGGAAGAGAATTTCAGATTTCATTCTTTGTTTTATCAGTTCTTAGTGGATCAAGGCTTTAGACAGTTTGGTGTTCCGTAAAACGAAGCACTAATTCTTGATCCCCTGGAGGGGTTAAGGATTAGCAGACACATACTCAAAGGATTGTATTGTTTATACTAAAGCAGTGAAGTTGCTGAAAATTGTGCTTAGGGTTGGATAAACACAGAAGATGTAAAGACGTAAAATTGAATTTGATTTGCAAATTGATTTAGGATTGTGATTTCTATTTTCAGGCACTGTTTTGGAAAAGATTTAAAATTTAATTTTAGTCAGCTAGTCATGAAATTTTAGAAAAGGCTGTTTTAGTACTTCACTTTGAGATTTTACATTTTACTAGGGACCATGTATGTTACGACGTACTCACATTTAGAATAATTCTCCCCCCTAAGAAATTGCTAAGGTATAACCTATGAAATGAGGAAGTTAATAAGTTGCTTTTGTCTTTTTTTACTCTTTATATCTGATATAATTTTATAAATTGACTTATTTGTTCAGGAATATAGTTTCCACTGTAAACCTGGCCTGTAAATTGGATCTGAAGAAAATAGCTTTGCATGCAAAAAATGCAGAATATAACCCAAAGGTAAGATTTCTCAGTATTCCTTTCAACAATAATTAGCTTCTCTTTAGATTTACTTTCCTTCATATGATCACGATACTGACTCATTCCTTTTTGTTTTTTCCAAAAATTGTTAGTTAACCTTTTGAGCTGCCAAAAGCTTTTTCACAGTCTCACTGTATTGAAGTTACAAAAAATCTCATTCTCTATGCTGAATAAAGTAGTAATTGAGTTGTTTCTAATACTTATGATCCTTCCCTTTCATTCAAAAAGATTTTTCAGTATGACTATTTTCAGCCTGACTATTGGGACAGTAGCTTTATTAAAATACCATCATATTTCTGGAAATTTTTTCTAATTTTTTTTACCATAATATTTCTGGAAATTTTTCCTACCTAGCCGATGTGTATATTTTTCCATTTACAATTTCTCTTGAGAAAGCTAAATCATTTCAAGTTCAAGCTTCTACTTACCAATATAGGATTCAGGAAATATTTTTCTCCCCCTCAAAGTTTAATAAAATCTATTCTTTGTATCCCACCAAGGCCAGGCATCCCATTTTCAGTGGCCTGTTTACTTAAGGTGATTAGATTTATTGATTCAATCAACATTTAATGATTTGCCACTTGCTCTGTATTTAACAGTACAAAAATGAGTAAGACTTGGTTCCTACTGTGGGGATAAAAGCTCACTGGCTTAGGTGGTGGAGGATTTATGGAGTTAGACAAGAAAGGTCACACTAGTAGGAATCCAGAGACCTTGCAAGCATCTGCTAATTACAGGTGAAGTATTTGTTTTTGCTCTTGTCATAGTGTTGCTGACATCTGAATTTAGATGTTACCAGAATGTTACCCAAATACAATATAGCTTTTTCCCTTTTTATATTTCATGTAGCTAGCTACGATGAGGACAGAAACACAACGACAAGCTAGGATTCTTACAGCTGCAGCAATGATTGACATTACTGAACAATCAGCATTTTAAGCATATTTTATTCACCATCCTCAGCCCCTCATTTTTTTTTTTTTTATTTTATTTTTTTTGCTGGGGGAAAGGGTGGGAAGAGTACATAAGATCTGTCCATACTTGATACTCGAGGAAATTCTGGTTTGGCACTTAAGATACCTTACGAATTTAGCAACATGAATGCAGGGTGAGAGTGTTACCTTTTAGGAAACGCCTGTAAAACATTAATAGGACTTGATCAACTCTGTGTGGTGCTGAGCCAGGGTTCTTCTACCT
The DNA here is from genome assembly GCA_004363605.1 of Indri indri. Classification (NCBI taxonomy): domain Eukaryota; kingdom Metazoa; phylum Chordata; class Mammalia; order Primates; family Indriidae; genus Indri; species Indri indri. Next base: position 23,467 of record RJWJ010003277.1, read on the forward strand.
GTCAGCACTTCAGATCTGACACTGGCCTTGAAGTAATCTGTGCTGCTGTGGAATAGCCCTGACCCATGGAACTTGTAGCCTTGCGGAGTACCCACCCCACGTTCCTCTCTACCTTCAGCGGGGAGGAGAGCAGGGACGAAGGTTGTGTCTGTGCAGGACCAGTAGGAGGAGGCCATTTGATGACCAGTCCGTGTGGTGGACTGGTATCTCTCACCCCTCACATCTGTGATGGGCTGCCGATGCTGCTGCTCTAGGGACCACACTTGGAGAACTACTATGGCAGAGAAGAACTTGACAAGTCAATTTTCTGTCATTCACCTGTAGCATGCCTATCATCATACATATTTGTCCTACATTTTGGCTGCTTTTCAGTACATTCTAGAGTCTTGGCAGGCCTGTAACATACTTCTTACTCTTAATTTTTTTTTCTTCAAAGATTCTTTGAAAGAAAAAAGTATGTCAAAGTGAAAAGCAGAGTCTGATTAGCTTTGGTTTTAAATCTTTGCCATTTCCTGTGCAATGTTGGAGGTTAAGTAACTTAGTTTCCCTGTGTACTAAATGGGGATAATGACTCAAGTTAGTCCTGTCATGAGAATAAATGAGGTAAAATCTGCAAAGCTTTTAGCATAGGGATTGAAATATAATAGGCACTCAAATTTTAGCAGTTACTGATATTATTTTTGCGTGTTTTTAATAAGTACATTTTAGAATCATAGTTATTTTGTTAATCTAAATGAGGGGAGAATAGATCCAGACATTATTTGGTTGTCCCATCCAATCTCAGTATCGTCAAGATTTTTTCATATCCAGCTCAGCTTTTCAACTGGGATAGTGTTAACTGCTAGCAGAGGCCAATTCTCTTTTTGGCTTCTGTGTACAGAGGTTTGCTGCTGTTATAATGAGGATCCGTGAGCCCAGGACAACAGCCCTCATATTCAGCTCTGGGAAGATGGTCTGCACGGGAGCTAAAAGGTATGAGGAACCACTTTCCTTCCTTACCAGACAATTTAGTGTGTAAAACAAGGAAGCAGAGCATCGATGTCCTAAAGCACGTGGTAGAAGCGAAATGCTTTTTTTTTTTTTCCTGAAGAGCAAATTTCATGAAATGCCAAATTTGGGGGTTAAAAAACACTGTCTCATGATACTGATTTATATCCCATATTTAACAGTCCCCGTTTCTAAACTGAGGGCACTTAACTGGCCTGTTACAACTTGTTTTTAAGATTTTTTTTTTTTTTTAGTTTTTTTAAAGCTACAGTAATGCTAAAAGCATGTTATAAGCCTGGGGTAGTAGTTATTGTGGATTTTCCTTAGAACTGTCTAAAGGAGGTAAATTAGACATTTCTTGACTATTAGCTCAGGAGGCATCCATGTAAAGACTCACTTTTCCTGGATCTCACACAGAGGAAGCCCTCTCCTGAGATATATTCTTTCACCATAAAACTTTCAAGGGAGAGCTGTTCTTCCCTGTCAGTGTTAAAAGTTGAGTAGCAAATCATCCTCCTTGAAAGGCTGTGCCAATTTCTCCTCACTCTAGAAATGTACTAAGTGTTCACTTTCTCCTGTGAACACTGGGTGTCGATATTCTTTTATATTTGCTGATTTGATGGCAAAAGTTTTTAATTTACATTTAATTTACTAGTGGGGTTAAATAATTTCATGAGCATGTTAACTGCTTAACTGTGTCTTTTATCCAATATTCTATGGAAATATTTGTCTTTTGTTAACTTGTTTTATTTTTAATTTTTATTTTTAAATTATAGGTACCTAATAGTTGTATATATTTATGGGGCCCATGTAATGTTTTGATACAGGCACACAATGTGTAATAATCAAATTGGGGTTATTGGGATATCCATCACCTCAAGCATTTGTCAGTTGTTAGTTTTTTGTATTTCAGTATTTTCACCATTTTATACTGTAAATATTTTTCCCAGATTACTGTTTATAGTGTTTTAAACATAATTTAAATATTTTTGTGTATAGTCATTTAATTTTTTTCTTGTTTCTATGTTTGATTTCATGCCTATGCATTCCCCATACACAATATTACATAAATATTGATTTCCATATATCTTTCTAGTCTTTTTTAAGTCTTGCTTTATGTTGGGGAAAGGATAGTTGGTATAGTTGGTATTTTGATTCATCGAGAGTTTTCTCTAAATGATGGAAATGTTCTATGTTTGTCCATTATTGTAGCTATTAGTCACATGTGGCTATTGAGCACTTGAAATACAGCTAATACGACTGGGGGACTGAATTTTTAATTTAAATTAATTGGACAGAGCAGGTCTAGAATCTTATTTCAATGTAAGATAATTTTCTTAATACGGTTGGTCAGTGCTCAGATACGTTTATTGAAGAATCCATTCTTACTCCATGTTCTCCCAGTTTTACATATTTTCCCCCAGTTTTTACATATTAAGTTCTTGACATGTGTCTGAGTAAATTTTTGGATTTTCTCTTCTATTGATCTTTGGATCCCTGGTCCCAGAAATCTCTGTTTTTAAGTGACTATTGGATAATTGTGCATATGTCTGCAAACATATTCATTTCAGCATTGTTTAAAACAGGGAAAACCACATATCTAAATATTAAATATCTAATAGGTTTTGATTTTGAATCATAAAGTGAAATTTTATCAACCATATACATACACATATACATTGGAAAGATGGTCACCTGGTGTTAAGTTGGTGTGGGATGACAGCAGGAAACTAAATTGCAGGTTTACTACACAACTTTCATTGTAAAATATGCTCATACTATGCAAACATCCATGAGTATCTTTCCCTATCTGAATTTATTTGGTTCCTAAAATCAGATAGTGAAAGCTTGGTCAGCGAGTTGAGATAACAGGAGATAGTTGTTATCCAAATATGTTTGTAGTGAGTTGTGAGAATCTGGTTAGTAAAAGACACCAATATTATCTCCAAAACTTTATCTAAACCTATTCTTCAGTTGTAATAGCAAGAGTGAGGAATATCTGTTTGCATAGGAAAAGTGCAGAAGGTCAAATTTAAGTGGTTAACACCCACTGAATGTGAGATTTCAAGGGTTTTTTTGGGTTTTGTTTCGTTTTGTTTTGAGACAGGGTCCCGTTCTGTCACCCAGGCTGAGTGCAGTGGCATCATAGCTCACTGCAACCTCAAACTCCTGGGATCAAGTCATCCTACTGCCTCAGCCTCCCGAGTAGCTGGTTCTACAGGCATGCGCCACCACACCCAGCTAACTTTTTAAAATTTTTTGTAGAGACAGGGTCTTCCCATGTTGCTCAGCCTGGTCTCAAGCGATCCTCCTGCCACAGCCTCCCAGAGTGCTAGGATTACAGGCATGAGCCACCTCTGAGATTTCAAGGTTTTTAATCCATTTTCTAATGTTTGCACAATGAACATGTATGTAGACTTTCAACTATTGTTTCAATAGGAACTTCTGTGTTGATATCCTGAGAAAAGTACAGGACTACACAAACTCTTAGAATTTGAATATATTTATGTTATGGGAGAGTTAGGCAAAATGTAGTTCAAAATGGAAATAGTTTCGCTGCTAACTTGGGGACATGGCCTTGCTAAGGACATTTCAGGAGTGGGAAGTAGGTGAGGAGAATCAATGTTAAATGAGGTGAAGTATATATGATGTAATTAATACACAGAGGGGGCAGTGTTGGTGAAGGATCGAAATAAGAGAATCAAACACTTCCTTTGGTCCAGGCAAACAAGTTTAAACTGGCTATTCTTTCAGTACTTCTGGATTACAACGTAACATGGGGACAACCCATAAGGGTGAAATTCACCTGATTCACTCACCAGGTGTTGCCCCCGTGGAACCCCCTGCTACTCACTGTTTTGTTTTGGCAATAACTGGTGCAAAGTATCTAATGAAAAATGGAGCCCCACGTCTCAGGACTTCACACTCTCTGACATGACCTTAGGGTTGGAGGAGGACAAACACTTGAAGAAATTCATCCACCTTTGTGGCTATGTCCTTTCTTTCTCATGTTGGGTACGCATTGAATGACAATTGTGTGAAAAAGCCTGAGCAAAACTAGGCAGGTTTTGAGGTATTTTAATACTATTGTCCTGGACAATTCATTCCGTAAAGACCTAAGAACTGATATCTTGTCTGTGCCCCACGATTAGCACACATCTTATCTCATGTGGATTTCTTTCATATGCATGTGTCATTTTGCTGCTGTTCCCATCTAAATGGCACACACTTCGAGACCAAATGGATGGTTCTCAAATGTGAACATCACAGTTGCCTAGAGAGTTTGTTAAAACAGATTGCTGGGCCCCAACCCCAGAGTTTCTGCAACCTGGGGCTTTGCATTTCTAACAAGTCCCCAGGTGATGCTGCTGGTGTGAGGACACACTTTGAGAACCAGTCGAGTAACTTTATCGAACAGCACTTTAAAGGCAAAAGTACCTTCTATGCGAAAGGTGACAAATTAAGACAAATTTGTTTATGGTTCAGTTCAACCAGTGTACATTCAGACAGTTTACAAGGTGCTAGGGACGAAAGTATGGGAGGTAAGTCCTTCTCACAAAGCCTAGTTTCACAGTCTACACTGAAAGATAAACATGGTACAAACGGTAACAATACAACCAGGAAAGTGACTGCAACACAAGTAGCAGAGGACGTAGTAATTAAGATATCTGTAAACATTTGTCCCTCCCCAGTGAAGAGCAGTCTCGACTTGCAGCGAGAAAGTATGCCCGTATCGTGCAGAAGCTTGGGTTCCCTGCCAGATTCCTCGATTTTAAAATTCAGAACATGGTTGGAAGCTGTGATGTGAGATTCTCCATCAGGCTGGAGGGTTTGGTGCTAACCCACCAGCAGTTCAGTAGGTATGATGGTTATGTAGCTTAACTTTGAGTTTACCAAGATATTCAAGTTACATTATGGGCTGTTTATATGATGTATTTTCCAGAGAAAGTTGATTTTTTTTTTTTTAAAGGGAGTGGGGCACTGTAGGCAAAAAGGTTAATATGCTACGCCTGAGTCCTCACAGGTAACCATATATGCCCAATCTTTTGAAATAGTGGTTCTCAAACTTAAGCTGTCTGGGTGATTATAATACAATTTATTAAAACACACCTTCCTGGCTGGGCTTCATTACCAGAGATTTTGCTTGAATTTGCAGTCTTAAAGCTCACAGGTGATGCCAATGCTGCTGGCCAGAGGCCTAAAGGTCGAGACCTGATCTATAGACTTATAATATCGCACACGTGGCTTGTGATGGCACTGGCAAGAAAAGGCGTGTGAGGTGGGTGAGGCCAGTAGGGAGGAGCTGACAGGTGGTGAGGGGAGAAAGGGCTGCAGAGAAGATGAAGAAAAATGGCTGTAGCACGTTCTGTGCAAGCAATCCTATCTAGTTTGTGTCCTATGTTGTTTGATTGGGGAGAGGTTTTGTGTGTAGTTGTAGCCCCCGTCTCGGCATCGTCCTGCATGTATTCCTGTTCCTCGGGGACTATCTCCCCTGTGTATTCCTGTTCCTCGGGGACTATCTCCAGCCTGCCTGCCTTCAGACTTCCCATCTCAACAGCCACTGCGCCTCCCCGCGCCGGCTGCTCTGGTGCTTCTCCCGTCCAGCACAGGCCCTCGGAGCACAGTGGTGGAGGTTGGCTGATAAACACCAAATCCCTCTGCCTGCTAAGATATACACCCGGGCCAAGGTTTTTGGCCTGGTTTAGGATCACGGATGCTCTTAAATTCTCTTGATCAAGCTTGAATTTAAGTTCTCTCATTCCAACATTTTTTTACCCTCTTTGCAATCTAGCAGTCATCCTGTTTAATAGTGTAGATGGGAATCATATAACTGTGCTTCCCTGACATTTGTTGGCTTTTGGTTTAGATATGGTCTGAACAGAAGTTAAAAATTGCTTTGTTTTTCTGAACATTTAAAAAAAAATCTGGTTCATTCTGAGATATAGTTTTTATGACATTAATTAGACAGTGTTTATTTTTCTGATGGTATTTTCTTCATCAGTTTTTTCAACATTATTGAGTGCCTCTGATAGACCCCATTTTTCAAAAATCTGAGCTCGCCATGAAGTCTCCCTGCTATGCCAGGCATACTGCCTATTGGGTATCTGTCTTTCTTCAATCTTGGGATAATTTGCAGATTCACAGTGAAAGCTTCATTTTTAAGAGTCCCTTCATACTTAAGCCATCTCATCTTCCAGACTCAAGTCTCAGGCCTCCAGCCTATCTTCCTCCAAATCAACTTACTCTGAACATTTACAGTAGCTCTGCCTGAACTCCAAGGCGCATGTTGATATTAGACTTGGCATTCTCCTGTCTGGCCATTTAGGGCTCTAAAATGATGTGCGCGATTCCTCCCAAGTTTCCCTTCATTTCTTACCAACAGCAGCTTCCTCGCAGAGGAGATTTAAGTCTGGAGTAGGAGTGCCCCTTGTTACTACTGCTACCTTCTGAAAGATAAATTTCCCATAGAGCACAGTGAGAATTCATCAGATGCACTGCTTCTAGCCACGTGAAGTGGGCCCATCCCTGTTCTATCTTCCTCCTGGGCCAGTTTTATGATCTCACCCATCTTTTTTTTTTTTATCTGGCCAGGAAGCTTGCTTTGCATTCCCATGGCCGTCTATTTCTAGTCTCGTTCTTGCTTCCCCGCATGCTCTCCACCCAGCCTTTACCCCCGGGTTGTGGGTTACAACTCCAATGTATGTATTCTCAACACCGGGGGCATTAAAAACATCTCTTTCTCAGCAGGTTTGAATCTTTAACAGGAGGACTCTCTAATTGCCTGTAGATCCGTGGGGAACTATAGCACACTTCACACTGTTAGAACTATCAGGTCAAGTTTGCCTTGTGTTAAAACCTCAAGTTCATTTAATTCCCCATGTTCTGTGAATTTGTATACCAACATCTATTGATACAAGTATCTCCTTTTGTTACTGGGCACCTTCCCCATCAATCTTTCTGTGCCATCATCTTCAGTTTTCTTTCTTTTTTTTTTTTTTTTTTTTTTTGAGACAGAGTCTCATTCTCTTGCCCGGGCTAGAGTGCCATGGCGTCAGCTCACAGCAACCTCAAACTCCTGGGCTCAAGCGATCCTCCTGCCTCAGCCTCCTGAGTAGCTGGGACTACAGACATGCGCCACCATGCCCAGCTAATTTTTTATATATATATTTTAGTTGTCCAGCTAATTTCTTTCTATTTTTAGTAGAGAAGGGGTCTCGCCCTTGCTCAGGCTGGTCTTGAGCTCCTGGGCTCGAGGGATCCTCCCACCTCGGCCTCCCAGAGTGCTAGGATTACAGGCGTGAGCCACAGCGCCCGGCCTCATCTTCAGTTTTCTATGTATATTTTTCCCTCTTCACTCCAATTTTTAATTCAAAGATATCCTGATAACAAATATTAAGTGAATAAAATCTAGGTGACCACCATGTAGCACAAGTGAAGGTGATGATAGCAAGCTATGTAACCACAGTCCCTCGCCCGCATAAAGCCCAATGTCTAAAAGGAAAAATTAGCCTTCAAGCGACAGCAACGCTAGATGGCAGCCACCCTGGGCTCTGGAGTAAAAGTCCCTCGCAATTTCCAACCATGGGAAGGCCTTGAAGAAGGGCAGAAAGGAGAAGGGGATGGCACAGTTAGCTGGGGTCTAGAAGATGACAAAGACATGCTTACAAGATGGACAGGGATGGTAATTGGGCCTGCAAGAACAATCTGTGAAAACCGAATATTCAGCCTTAAAACAGAATGTGGACCTAAATACTCAGAAGCACCCCCCCTTTGTAAGGTTTGTAACAAAAATTAATATGAATGGAGTTAATAGTTCTAATGGAGTGGTGGACCCAAGAGCCATATCAGTGCTAGCAAAATGGCAGAATTCATATAGCGGCAAAGTTGTCCTAATGATGTCTAAAGAAAATATGAAACTCCCTCAGCTGCCTGAAGGACAGTGATACAGCAATTAACCATAAAAGAAAAACCACAGGCCCTTCCCCCCTAATTGATTTAAGCAGTCTTCATTTTCCACAGTAGTGAATTTTCCGGATACATCTTGTAGACCTCAAAGTACTGGAAAAGGGGCCAGGCATGGTGGCTCACGCCCGTAATCCTAGCACTCTGGGAGGCTGAGGCGAGAGGATCGCTTGAGGTCAGGAGTTCGAGACCAGCCTGAGCAAGAGCGAGACCCTGTGTCTAATAAAAATAGAAAGAAATTAGTCGGACAACTAAAATAAAAAATTAGCCGGGCATGGTGGCACATGCCTGTAGTCCCAGCTACTCAGGAGGCTGAGGCAGGAGGATTGCTTGAGCCCAGGAGTTTGAGGTTGCTGTGAGCTAGGCTGATGCCACAGCACTCTAGCCCGGGCAACAGTGAGACTGTCTTGAAAAAAAAGTACTGGAAAGGAAGCTCCTATTCAAAGGCAATTTGTCTTAAGATACTATAAATGATACTAATTTTTGTCCATCTGAAATAAGTTGTGCTGTAACAAAACCAGACAGGTCCATGACAATAATGAAATATGATACCTGTGTAGTTAAAGCCTCTCAGGCAGTTAAGGGACCATAAAACAGGGCACTTAATGTAACGGGGGGGGGGTGGAGGCCAAGGAGATCTCTCCCTGGGGGAAGTGACATTGAAGGTGAAACTTGAAGAATGAGTTAAAGTTGTGTTGGTCAAGAAATTGGCATGTGTTTGATATTCTAAATCTCTATGAAATGTTCTCCATCCCTAACCAAAACCAGTCTTTTTCTCTGCTTCACCCTTCTTTTGGAATGAGGCAGAGAATAGATAAAATTAAATCTTTAGTCAGGAATTCATTATGCAGGTAACTTTAAGACTTTGGTTCTAAAAGCCAAATGCAGTTCACCATTTACGTAGCAAAATTATTTGTTTTCTCTCTTCTCTCTTGGAGCCCTAAGATTCGGCTGGAAGATCGAATGAAAATCTTCCTTCTGCATCCACAGCCCTCATTTTCTTGGCCCGGACCTCATGGTTCCTGGTGGGTTTTTCTGGGTTCCAGCTTGTATCATGGTCTCCCCAGTGTGGGGAAGTGGGTGGAAGCCTTGATGGACATCCTGCAAGAAGGCAGAGTGTGATGTTCCAGAAAGACCAGTCCATTCATACTTAGAAAGGTAGCCGTACCACTGGGATGCACCTTTCTGGTGCCAATGAGGTTTCACATCTGGCGTAATGGGTCTTGCTCATAACAAGAACTGAACGGAGCTTTTCCACGTGGTCTGGATTCAGCCTTTAAGTGCAAAAATTCATGCGTATTATGGTGTTCCATTTCTCGTATGTATTTTTAAATCTCTTGTCCATTAGCCATTATTTTGAAAATAGTTTTATTTTATCAGCTTCCTCTGACCTGACTTCTTTATGGTAGTTTCCACAGCCCTTCTAGAAATCTGTCCTCTTCTCTAGGCCAGGGTGTGGAGAAGCAGTTCTTAAGCTCCTTCATCCTTTGCTCCTTGGATAAACCAACTCACAATTAGTAATAAATACGAATGAGTTACTATTTATAGGAACAAATCCTGAATTTTGAAAACTTAGGATGGTTAAATTTTCTGTTTATATAGCACCTGTCCAAAAACGAATAGCAGTGGTCTAAAAATTTTTGTAGGTTCTAGTTGCCAAATATGTTTAATTTTAGCAGTTTATAAATGCTTATAAAATGTATTATTGGTAAACTTGGAAAAATCCAGAAAAACATGACTATGTACTCTTATTGACAGACTTTTTTGGAAAGATGGAGAATGTTTAACCAATAAGATCTTAATACACCTGATGCCCTAAGTTACCTTAATTTCTAATAACCTAAGATGGCTTGGACTTGAAAATAAATTATGACCAAAAATTAATTCTGTACTTGATTGCCATAAGAAATTACCTAGGAAACTCAAGACTCTACTTTCATCAAGATAACCAAAAGGTTTTTGGTAAAATAGCTAACTTACTTACAACTGCTTTAAGATGCACTTTAATATACTGGGTCTTGAATGTTATGGAAAAGTAGTTGAATAGTGCTAGTTTTAACTTTTTCCTTTTATTTCTTAACAGTTATGAACCTGAACTGTTTCCTGGCCTTATTTATAGAATGGTAAAACCACGAATTGTGTTGCTTATCTTTGTATCTGGAAAAGTTGTGTTGACAGGTAAGTCCTGAGATTTTCTGACTTCCATAGAATTCAGTAGTTGTACATGTACTTTGCTTTTCTTCTTAAATAGCTTTGTTCACTATTATAAAGTAATTCTTGCTATTATAGAATGCCTGGAAAAGTGAAAAGTAGAAAAGAATATAACATCACCCCTTAGGTCCCAATACCTAAAATTACAGAAATATGAAAAAGTCATTGTTTTGATATGTATTTCATCTTTACATTGTGCTTTTTAAAAAATCATTAGAATATATACAGCTTAATTCATTGTTACAAACCCTTCATGAAGGCTTTTAATGGCTGCACAATGTTCTAACACAGGGTTCAGCAAACTTTTCAGTAAAGGGCCAAATACTAAATATATAAGGCTTTGTGGGTCATAAGGTCTGTTGCAACTACTGAACTCTGCCATCGTGGTGTGAAAGCAGCTATGGACACTACGTAAAGGAAGGGACTCTGAAATGTGAATTTCGTATCATTCACATAACTTACATATGTCATGTTGTATTTTTTTCCCAATCACTTAAAACATAAACATTCTTAGCTCACAGGCTAACAAGGACAGGCAGCAGGCTGGCTTTGGCCAGCAGGCCTATGTTTCCTGACCCCATTCTAAGATGTCATGAATCAAATTTATTCTGCCATTGTCAGAGATATAAATGTTCCTTTTTTGTTTGGTATTTACAAATGGCACAGACATCTGGCTGTTTTGAAGTGTGGAGAATTGTTAGCATGGACGCTCAAAAATGAGACTTTAAGGACATAACCATTTTATTCTTAGTACAAATTGCCAAATTTTTTTACACGGATGTACAGTACAAGTTCTCCTATATCATATGTTCCTACCAGCAGTGTATCTAAATATCTTTTACCAAACCCTCAGCAGCATTTAAAACAAAATGGTACAAAAGAAGACTTTATAGATGAAAATTATCTCACTGCTTTAACTTGTAATCAGAAATAGAAATCAATCACTTCTCACCATATCCAATAAATAGCATCTTATCTCTTACAAAAGTGTATAAATAACTTATCCTTTTGTCTACTTAGTTTTTATTAGTTTTTTCCTAGGAATTTTTGTATGAGTTCACCAGAAAACTGTTAAAGATAATTACACTTTGCTACATTTGTGACTGTGTCCAGTTGACTTATTTTTGCCAATTTTTACAAAAGGGGTTTTAAAAAAATTCTTGAGGGAATAGTTAACTCTTTTCCATGCCATTCTACCGAAGTTTGCTATTTTTGTCTAGTTTGTCTGACTTTTTACACATTTTACTCTTCTCTACCAAAGTGAATGCCAAATTGGTATGGCACCCTATTGCACTTACCCCACTACAGCTCTTTCTCATGGTCTCTATAGCTCATAGGGCCAATTTCCCCTCACTTCTCTTTTTATGTTTAGCTCCTCTTGAATATTCTTCCAAATAAACTTTAGAATTCTATAAAATTTTGTTCAATCTAAAAAAAATTGAACAATATTTTATAGAATTCTAATCTAAAAAAAATTTTTTTTATTAGTTTAAGAAAGATTGATAGTTGGCCAGGTACGGTGGCTCATACCTGTAATCCTAGCACTATGGGAGGCTGAGGCAGGAGGATCACTTGAGCTCAGGCGTTCCAGACTAGCCTGAGCAAGAGTGAGACCTTGTTTCTACCAAAAAGAGGAAAAAAATTAGCCGGGCATGGTGGCGCATGCCTGTAGTCCCAGCTACTCAGAGGCTGAGGCAGAAGGATCGCTTGAGCCCAGGAGTTGGAGGTTACAGGGAGCTATGATGACACCACTGTACTCTACTTGGAGCAACAGAGCAAGACTCTGTGTCAAAAAAAAAAAAAATCAGCATCCAGCAGAATGAAATGTCTGTTCTTAAGTCTCATAACTCTCAGTAGAGTTCTATAGTTTGCTTTTCTCTAAGAAATAACTTGATGTGTCTTCAAAGCGGGGAGAGTCTGTTTGGAATCCAAGAACCTTTGCAAAACTACAGTTGTTTAGATGCCACCAATTTAGACTCTGAGTAATTAAGACCCCCTAGAGACTGAAAAGGTTTACCTCTCTCTGTCCTAGAGGAAGTGGGTAAAGCCTGCCAAGTAAATTGAATAGTAGAGATATTGTAGGCACATATATACCCTACTTAAGGGAACAAACTTTTCAAGACCCTTGGAAGGATACTTTCATATATGTACTATCTTCGTTACAAATCGATCTTAGTAAAAGTGCAAATTGCCAAGTATAGACGAAGATCCTATTATAGGTTTCTTTACATATCCTTAATTCAGATTCTCTTTCCATTTACCCTAAATTTCTTTAAATGCTTTCATGTACACATTTGCTAGAATTTTCAAATCACAAATGTAAAGGATTGTCACTAGCACGAACTACTGAAGACCACATAGTACACTGCCCTTAGTTTTTGCTAAACATACAGAATAGGCAAATTTAAATTTCTTCATTCTTGCAAGATGTGGATCATCACTTTTCTGGAGGAAGGGATGAAATATATTAACTGAAATCCAAATTTTGTTTATATTATTAAGTAAAAGTCATAACTTACCACTGAAATGAATAATTATAATCTGTTGGGGTTCTACCTGTTTATGTCATAATGTCTTAAACTACCTCGCCTAAACCTTATATGGTTTGTTGCTTTTGCCTCAACCTTAGAAGACAAATGTTCCTTATTCCTTAATCTTAGGTACCTAGAGACTCTTTTCACCTGCACAGGGATTAATAACTCAAGGGCTCACACCTGGGGAAAGGGACCAAGGCAGTCTCCTTTTAGCCTGGCCCCTAAATTGAAGGTGGAGATGCTCGAATTGGGTGTCCCATGGAGTCCCAGAGGCTCACACGTGGTCTAGTGCCACCTGGCAAGACCAGGCACTCTGCAGAGATGTTCTGAAAGCAAGGTCCCAACAAGGATAACTTTTGACTAGAAAATGGCAAAATGTTGAAATTACAAATGCACTTGAGTTTGACTGTAGAAGATAATGGAGTCTGGCTCTAGCCTAGGTAGGAACTATAGAACACTAATGCTCATAGTACAAATGTGCAGTAATTTGAAACCATTGTATCATGTGCCATTTGCAGGGTCTTTGAAAATAATTTATCCGTGTAAAATCCTTACTCCCCTGAGGTACCAAAGCTGCAGCCACCATGTCCAAACCTACTTCCGAATTGTTCTGATTATAGTTAAGTGAGCCGAGGACAAAGAGGACCTGCTGTCCTACATAGTTATGGCCCCTGAGCAGAAGACAGTGGGACTTGGACCAAGCTTACACCATTTTCCCAGGTCTGTGCTTGTTTTCTATGACTGGTGTGACATTTAGGACCCATTTCTTTTCCCAAACCACAGTAAAATTAACAGTAGAGCTAGGTTCTGCTGGAATAATATACAACAAACAGCAAATACATCAGCTTTCACTTCTAAGATCAGGCACAATAATAGTTAACATGTGTTGGGCACTCACGTGCCAGGCACTGTGCTAAAATAAGTAAGGACTTTTACATGGTGTCTAGTTAACTCTGAGATTGAACTTTATGCCTCAGTTTCCTCACTCATAATATGGGGACAATAGAGAGGTTTAGTAACCTTAGCAATGTCAAGCAGCTTCATGTGATACAGCGCAGTGGGAATGTAAACAGCCTGGCCCCAGAACAACCCCCACTGTACTCGCTCTGTCTCCTGGCAATTTAGAAGTCCATGAAAACACCTGTGTGGTCTCCTGTACACCTACCTTCCTTGTCGCCTGAAGGAATGATCACTACTCTCAGTAGTGAGAGTCAGCAGGTGTGGTGGCTAAAAAGACAGACTGGAGACCAATTGTCCAGTTTGAATTCAGGTTCTACCATTTTTTGGCTGTGTAACCTTGGGTGAGTTTAAGCTCTCCACCTTGGTTTCCACATATGTAAGATGCAGATGGCCAGAGAAACTACCTCCTAAGTGTGGCGAGGAGGCAGAAAACAGTGCCTGGCACATGGTATCAACATTAGCTATTACCTCAGCGGAAACCCACTCTCCTGGCTTTTTTTCTATCACTGAAAAAGACTGGAATGTTGCCGTGATGCCTCCCCATGATACAGGAACGTAAAGTCTTAAGAGGCTTTTGTAAAATGCTTCACATCTACTTATTTTCCTCCAGCATAAATGACTAAGAAGCTGGGTTGTCGTTCCTGAGGGCCACTCTCAGTCAGCTCAACATCAGTGATTCTTGGAAATGAGTAGGCCAGAGGGCAGCAGGAAAAATGTCCAGACTGACCAGCAAGTGAGCGGGCCAGGGACACAACAGAATATCCCTGTCAATTATTACCATTAATCCCTCCCAATAGCAAGCTTGTATATACCGTAAAAGGAGGACCTCGAGGGTACACATGCTTTTAAATGTGTAAGATTCTGACTTGTTTGCACACAAATGAGGCATCACTTGGGAAAATAAGATGTGCAGTTATGAGTTGGTGTAAGAACAGAATTGAAAAATCCAAGTAGTATTGGAGGCCGTTATTGGGCTGGCTGAAAGCTAGGGACAAGCTTAGAGCCTTATTGACAAACGGCAGATATTTAGTAAATTTTGGATGCCTACCATGTTACATGTACTGTTAGGTGCTGAGGATACAAAGGTGAATATAACATACTCCCCATCTGACTGGAATCCCGCCCTGCTGAAAGGAGGCAGATTACGTGTCACTGGGCTCTTACAGAACCAAGTCATCACACGAGCTGTGTGTACTTGGACTAGCCATGCCAGTAAGATGGCTTTGGTTTTTATAAAATGTGGTGGACTTCTACAAACCTTAGTTCACATAACCCTTGTCACAAATCTGAGAAGGCCTATTGTCCTTATTTTACAGCTAAGGAAACCAAAAAGAGGTTGAGTAATTGATTTTTCTGTTATTTCAAAGCTAGCTAGTGGTAGAGCCAGCATTTGAGCCCGGGTTGTGTGATCTGAAAGCCAGTCCTTTCTCTAGTACACCAGGCCACACCACTCCCACCTCAGTCACCAAGGTGAGGAATGGTGTGTGTTCCTCAAAGTTGCAGCCATTACAGCCTGAAGAAAAGGAATGGTAAGCTTGGCTTAAAAGGCAAGAGTCATCTAATTGGAGTCTGGTGCTACAAATTAAGGTTTTTCATTATTGACTTATTAATAGGACTATGGGGCCAGTTTAGGCTCTTTTCAAGTTTTGATTACCAATATTTCAGTGACTAATGTTTGATTAAATTGACCAAATCCCCACATTTTAACACCCAGCTACAAATACTAGCAATGTTTATTTGATGACTTGGTGTAAAGGAAGGGGCACTGGATACATGAGCTTCTCTCGCACAGCTGCTACTTTATGGTGCAGGGAATACCAATTTCTTGGCCTCATTTTGCCCATCTATGAAATGAGGAAATTGTACTAATTGCCCTAAAGCCCTTTGTGTCTAAAATAGTTTTTCTATGATATGAAATAACGATCAGTTGCAGTGTCCGTCCCCTCTTGGGCGATGGGTATTTTCTGCTCCCCAGGGGACTCCAGGTAGTATACTCTGTGCTTGAATGCAATACTCTCATGTATGATTGTTTTACATATGTAAAAGTGTTACAGAAAAAAACGTAAAGAACATGGTTGTCCAAAATACTGGACCTGGACACTGTTCCTCAGATGTAAGAAGAACCTTGGTTTGGTTTTTTCCGGGGGTTGGGGGAGCAGGTGTGTGTTTGCTGTACCTACTATGCTTCACTGTCTAACAAGAAGGTTGTCCCAGACAAATGTATACAGAAGCCAAAAAAAGTCCATAAAACCAGAGGTGGGGAGTCTCCCTTTATAATGGTCTTACTGCTTCACCAACTCACTATTTGGTTTCTACAAAACTAATCTTTTTAGAAACTAAAATTTTAGTGCTGTAACTAAAATCTGCTGAGACTTGAAGGGTTTTTCCTACCCAAAAAGTAGAGTTTCTCTTATCTAAGTCAGTAACGCACCCTCCTCTCCACCTCCCATCCTTGTGGGTGGAGACCCACAGATAGTAAACTCCTTGGCCATGAATAAGTAACTTTTCACCCTTATCGCTTAAAAAAATTAAGCTTATAAGGACTTCATCTTTGATTCTTTAATTTTTTAAACGTGAGGCGAATTCACAAACAAATTTAACCATTTTAAAGTGAACAGTTCAGTGGCATTTAGAACATTCACAATGTGAAATGTGAATGCACCACCACCTCTACCTGGTTCTAAAACATTTCTGTTGCTCCAAAATAAAACCCTGTGTTATTAAACAGTTTGTCCCCATTCCCTTCTTCCCCCAGCCCCTGAAAACTGCCAATCTGTGTTCTCTCTATAGATGTAGCTATTCTGGATATTTCCTATAAATGGAATCATAATATGTGGATTTTTGTATCTGGCTTCTTTCACTTAGCATGTTTTTAAGGTTCATCCATATTGTAGCATGTGTCAGTACTTCATTTCTTTTCATGGATGAGTAATGTATGTATATACTACAGATTTTTATCTGCAGATGGGCATTTAGGCTGTTTCCACCTTTTGGCCATTTGAACAGTGCTGCAATGAAAGAGTGTGTTATTTGAGTATCTCTTCTAAATTTGGGGGGATATTTACCTGCAGTGATGGGCTGAGTCATGTGCTCATTCTTTAACTTCTTTAAGAACCACCAAAGTGTTTTCCAGCAGCTGAACCATTTTATATTCCCACCAACAATGGCTGGCGCTTCTAATTTCTCCACATTCTTGCTATCACTTATTTTCCTTTTTTTTTTTTTGTAAAAACCTCATCTTTAATTCTATTTTTAATTTTTTTGTAGAGACAGGGTCTCACTATGTTGCCAGGCTGGTCTTGAACTCCTGCTCTGAAGCAATGTTACTGCTAGCATCCCCAAGTACTGGTCCTAATTTCTACTGGCTTCTCAAATCTGTTGTACCTCCTTTTGGTAATTTCTTCTCATTAGTCCTGTAATTAAACCAGATAACCACTTCTCAGATTATTTCTGCTCTATTACTGCAGCCTTTCTCTTCCCCAACTTTATAGCTCTTAAGGAAGAGTCTTTACCAACTCGGGTATCTTCCATTTCTCTTCTTGCTAACAGTTTTTATATTCCTTTCATTAACCTCCTTCCTTCCTTCCTTGCCTCCAGACCACAAAAAAATCAGATAATAGTGTCCTGATTAGCTCAAGCTCCATAAAATAAGTAGTTCTAGTCTATAACCCTTAGCACGATGTGCCTGTATAACTTTGAAGGTGGAGGTAAGTGGTGGTTGTTGAGATGAATAAGGACTAATATTTCTCAAGGGTGAAGACTGTATCTAATTCATGTTTTGGGGGGGGTTTCATTTTGTTTTTTGAGATGGGGTCTTGCTCTGTTGCCCAGGCTAGAGTGCAGTGGTGCTAATGTAGCTCAATGCAACCTTGACCTCCTGGGCTCAAGTGATCCTCCCACCTCGGCCTCTCCAGTAGCTGGCACTACAGGCACACACTATTGTGCCTGGCCAATTCTTAAACTATTTTTAGTAGAGAAGGGGTCTCAATATGTTGCCCAGGTTGGTCTCGAACTCCTGGCCTGAAGTGATCTTCCTGCTTCCCAAAGTGCTGGCATTACAGGTGTGAGCCCTAATTCAAGGATTTTTTTAATCCCTATAATTCCTAAAGCAGTTATATTGCGATTAAACATCTCTTGGAACCTAGGACTCTTAAGACAGACAGTGGTACATCTTTTCATTCTAATAATCCCTCCCCATGCACTGAAATTTAAAACTCTAGAATAGCTCCAGTTTGCCTCAATCTGTTAGTTAATATTAGGGAACCAAGATGTTAACTAGAGATGAGTAGATCAAAGGAAGTCCCCTTTGCTGGTAGCTAAGTGCCCACATGTACTGTTCACTCTGGGGTCACAGTTGTGGCATACTTAGAGATAACATTGCATATTTTGTACAGAGCACTCTGTCTAAAGCCCACACCCACATCGTGGAAGTTCTAAAAACTCTGCTGGAGAGTATGTGTTTTGTGGGAATGTGGCTTTAGTTGCCAAATTCTTTACCCAGAATAAACTCATGTAAGCTAAAGACATCTCATCATATTAAAAGTAATTGGAGGTGACACAATGAAATTTTAATGTTAAGAAAATTTTGGTATTTTTATAGTGAAGATTATATAAACTTGGATTTCTTTATAGGTGCCAAAGAACGTTCTGAGATCTATGAAGCATTTGAAAACATCTATCCTATTCTAAAAGGTTTTAGAAAAGCCTGAGTGTATCATTTAACACCTCACATTATACTAGTTTGAATATGTGCATAAGCCCAGCACAAACAGCTGGATTCTTCTACCTTTAATTGTAGATGTTACAAGTATATCTTTGTTAAAGGGTAATTCTATGTAAGTAACTATGACTAAGAAATGAAGAAAACTTCTTACTAAAAATGACTCTTGTATGTTATTTAAAAAACTGATCAAGTAACTTATTTAAGAATTTGAGAGATTTAGAGCCTTGCCGGAATGATACAATACCATTATTAAAACTTTAAGGCTCTGTTCTTAAATAACATGTTCTTCAAAAGCTTCAAGTAACTGCATAAACTAGATACTATCTGTGATAATCATCATCTAGCAAGATAGAAGTGAACGTCTGGTTTTGGCCTTTTAAAATACTGAACATATGATCCTGACCGTTAGGTAACAGGCACTGTGAAGGATGTCAGAATACAAATAAAACACAAAAAAACTAAAACCTTAAAAATCCTTTTGAAATGATCAGAGAAAAAGATTTCTCACTTAAAAATCTTAAACTTTCAGGAACCATTCAAGTAGAGTGCAAACTCTATTTTGAAAACAACATAGGGAATTTTTTGCTTTTGCTTACTTTTATAATCCTACATAATTGTATTAAAATGAAATGGGTGAGACTAACAAGATGGAGGAACAAAGGACTCAGAATCGAGACCTAATTAGGTTGTAGAATCATCAGCATCTGATGATGCTGTGGAGTTTAACAGGGAGGGAGGGGGCTAACATAACTCGTGGCTCTTGGCTCCAAGTGGTCGGTGATTATGTCCTTCAACCAAGGTAGGAATCGGGTTTATGGGGAGATAGAGTTTAGTTTCTGACATGCTGAGTTTGCAGTGGCGGAACATCACTTGATACCTAGTAGGCAGTTCTAACTCTTGGGTTTGGAAATTGAAATTCAGCTAGAGAGACTATTTAGGGCAGTCCTCAATGGACAGCCTACTGAAATAATCCTTGAGAATCACCAGTCTAGACAATCTGACCTACACCCAAACCCACTTTTGGTCTTTTCCTTCTGTAGTTGAGAGCAGCAGTCCCCAACCTTTTTGGCACCAGGGACGGTTTTCATGGAAGACGATTTTTCCACGGACGGGGTCGGGTGGGGGTCCGGGATGATTCAAGCGCATTACATTATTGTGTGCTTTATTTCTGTTACATAGTAATATGTAAGGAAATGATTACGCAACTCACCAGAGGTTGGGGACTCCCTGGTTTAGAGGTATATTCAAACGCTAATTACTGATACTCTTCCTGACTCAACCCCTTATTTACCGTGCCCCGCCCTGCCCGTCCCCCCACCCCCCACCCCAAGAAACTTGAAGGGACATCCTAACCATCTACTGTGTAGTCCAGATTTTCTTAGATCATGGCCCAGGGTAGAGAAGGGATGTTGACCACTTAATTAAAATTAACTTTCCAGAAAGATACAACTTTGATTTTGTATGTTTTTCACTGGTTAGTTATTGGTGAAGTATTATCAGAATACTGTCAAACGCATTTACTTATCCTTACCGCAGTAGGTAGGTACTGTGATTATATCCATTTAACACGAGAAAATGGGCACAGGGAGGTTAAGGAACTTTTCCCAAGGAACACAGCTTTTAAGTAGGTGGGTGGGCCAAAATGCAACCTAGTTCAAAGCCTCAGCCCCACCCAACTTTGTTGTAGATTTAGACAAATTTAAAAGCACCCATATTGTATTAAATATCTTCCCTGATTCTGTTACCATTACGTTTTCCCAGAATCCTTAAGGTGGTATTACTATTTTTTGCACAACTTTAAGGCTTTAACTCGTATCCTTGGCCTGATCCAGCAGATGATATTTTGTTTGTCGGACTTGCCCCTCTAATAATTTTCCCTCCTTCCGGACCGGCAGCCCCTCAGCAGACAGAAAGAACAACGGCGCGGGGAACGGGTTCCCGCCGTCGCAGACAGCTCCGGGAGGCTGGGCTAGGGGCGGGCCTGGATCCCCGCCCGTCCTCCCGGCTCCTCCCCAGACCCCTCCTCCTCGCCCAGAATGCACCTGGTTAAAAACAAAATCCCACGTGACTGGCTCTGCTCTCAGGCCATCATGGCGTCTCCCAGTGGGAAGGGAGCCCGGGCGCCGGAGGCTCCTGGCTGCGGGCCTCAGCCACTTTCCCGGGACCTGGTGGACTCCGTGGACGATGCAGAGGGGCTGTACGTGGCTGTCGAGCGCTGTCCGCTCTGCAACACCACCCGCCGCCGGCTGACCTGCGCCAAGTGCGTCCAGAACGGCGATTTCGTCTACTTCGACGGTCGCGACCGGGAGAGGTACGGCGGCCGCCACGGCTCTATTGTTTCTTCTCTGGTGTCTTCTCCAGCCAGGCGACCAAAGGCTGGAACCTGGGGCTATCTCTCCGGGCCCCGGATCCTGGCGAAAGGAGGGGGGGAGAGAGGGAGGATAGCTGCCGTGCGCCGGCGCTTTACTGCCAGAGGACAGGGTGGGAGCCAGATGAGGGAAGGTCGCTGTTTCCCCATCACCCACTCGAGAAGAGTTTGACCCTACGGTGCTCTTGAGTCGTAGGGAAAAAAAAGAAAAGGTGATTCTCCTGGAGAAGTTTTCCCCTGTTGCTACCATAGAGTTGGATTCTCAGCTCTTTGCTTTATATACTACAATTAATTTAAAAGCTTGGCTTTCTTTTTTCAAAAGCACATCCATAGACATTCTCTGGAGGAGAGAGTAGAAGAAAATCAAATAACGGTTTAAGAGGGATCTGTGTTTGGTAATCTGTGTCACAGATGGACTTTGTTACCAGACCTGCTTACTCTAATGTGTAAACTAGAACTGGCTGGTTGCTTCCTTTTTCCTTCCCTGCCTCCAAAGATTTTTTTGGATTTTAAGGAATTTGCGACTGTGTTTTGGCTCTGTTTTAAAATTCAGACTCGGAGTTGCAAGCCTTAGTTAAGAGAATTGCATTTAGGAACATGTCTTGGTTTCGTTTTGAAATCTAAACAGAGAGCTACAAGCCCTTGGATGAGAGACTTGGAAGATTAGTGTGATTAGCGGCAGAGTCTTCCACTCCTAATTTCTTTTCAACAATTTAGTATCAACAATAGTAAGATAACTAACTTTTTGAGCACCGAAGTTCAGGTATTAATTGATTTACAACAACCCAATAACTTACACCCAACTTACTTCTGAGTAAATGGTACAGTACCTTGTCCTAGGTCACAAAGCTAATAAGTGTAAGGACCAGAATTAAAATCCAGACAGCTTGGACTTACATACTTATGCACTTAACCACTAGCCAGTACAACGTCTATATTTGGGAATGTTTTGAGTTCCTAATTTTCCTATGATTGTAAATGTTTCTGTTTTGAGGAGACCTGTGGGACAAAATCTTTTTAGTTCATTGCTGTGCCTTGTTGATGCTCTTGACAACTGTAGAAACTGCTGACATAGTAAGTGATAGCTTTAAGAATTAAACCAGTTGTTATAAGAATACTACATATGTGATGGAAATGCCTAACTGATGGAGTTTATCAAGGGTTCAGTTCTGGACCTTCTCTATCTATACTTTTTTCTAGATTCATTTCTGTGATTTAAATGCCATCTATATGCTGAAGACTGCCAAACTTGTATCTCTAACCCAAACCTTTCTGAAGTCCAGGAAACAGCTATCTATTCAATATCTGTATTTAAATTTGCAATAGGTATCTCCATTTAATATGGCAAACTGAACTCCTTATTTTCCATCATTAATCTGTTCCTCCCGTGCATGTTCCAAACCAGTAAATGGTAATCTCTCTTCCTTTGGTTCAGGCCAAAAAACCTTTCAGTATTCCTTGACTCCTCTCTTAAGCCACCCTATCTAACTAATCCCATCAACAAATCCCTTCTACTCTTTAAAACCTATCCTAAATCTGACCCTTTGACCATTACCTGGTCTCATCTACCAGAGGATTATTGCCTCTTGTGTCCTTGCTTCCACCCTTACTCCCCTTTTAGTATAATTTGCATATTGCAACTGGAGTAATGCCACTCCTCCATTCCTCTGTTGCAATTTTCCAGTTTTCCTAAAGTAAAAGCCAGAGCCCTTAACCAAAGTCCTATATTACTTGTTCCTCCTCTGACCTAATCTATTTTCTCCCTTATATATTCTGCTATAACACCCTAGCCTTCCTGTCAGTCCTCAAACATACCAAGAACAGACCTTCTTCAGGGCCTTTACAATCATATTCAGATAGCCAGGAACCCTTTTTCTCCCAGAAATCTTCAGGGTTGCCTCCTTTATTTCCTTTAGGCCTCTGTTCATACATTATGACCAATGATACAAACTCTGAGGGCAAACTCTGTTTTGCTGGGCGTGTTGGCTCACACCTGTAATCGTAGCACTCAAGGAGGCTGAGGTGGGAGGATCCCTTGAGGTCAGGAGTTCAAGGCCAGCCTGAGCAAGAGGAGACCCTCTACTAAAAATAGAAATTAGCTAGGCATGGTGGCACATGCCTGTAGTCCCAGCTACTTGGGAGGCTGAGGCAGGAGGATCGCAGGAGGGTTGCTTGAGCTCAGGAGTTTGAGGTTGCTGTGAGCTAGGCTGATGCCACAGCACTCTAGCCTGGGTAACAGAGGGAGACTCTTGTCCCCCCCCCCCAAAAAAAAAGACTTTTTCTGTTTTGAACACTGTGTCCTCATATAGTAGAAGCTCAATAAAGATTTAATGAATGATTGAAATGAATCTATCCCTTCTTCCCAACCTCAGTCTGTTTTTGGACTATTTCAGTATTATCCATTATGATTCATTTTTCATTTTTTTACTAAAGCTGGAAACCTTGGAGTTATCCTAGATTATTCCTCTTCTCTTATTCTCTATGTCCAAATAATCAGCAAGTGTAATATAGTCTGATGCCAAAATATATGTTGAATCTGTCCACTTCTAGTTCAGACTATCAGCATTTCTCTCCTAGCTACTTAGTGATCTCTTTTCACTCAGGCAACTTTTCCCCACCCTGCCTCTGGCCTCCACACAGCAGCCACAGTAGAAAAAATGTTAAATAATGTCACTTTTTTTGCTTAAACCTTTCAATGGCTTTCAAGTGCATTTAAAATAAAATTCAAGCTCCTTACCATAGCATATGAAGCCCCGTGTGATTTGGCCCCTGCTTACCTCTCTAACTTTGGCTGTAAGGTTAAAATGTGGGCTTTGGATGTATGCTGCATGGAATGGAATCCAAGCTTCAAAACTGGCTGTGTGATTTTGAGCAAGTTTCTTCACCTCTCCTACGCTTGTTTATTTCATTTTGAAAATGGTGGGGTATTTAAAGCGCATGATGTCTAGCATACATTATTAAGTACTCAAATAAACTTATGCTATCCTCCACAGTCACAGGCCTTCTCTCCAGTCTTCAAACATATGAAACTTTTTCCATCTCTTTCCTTGCTGTTGCCTCTGCCTGGAACACTTTTCCTCTTCATTGGCACCTTGTCTTTCACCTCTTAACTTCAGTGTCACCTCCTCAGTGAGGCCTTTCCTGACATCTCTTGTTAAGGTAGTTTCCCAACTCCATCTCCCCCCATTATTTGCTATCACAGCAACTCAATTGATTTTTTTCATGGTACAAGCACGGTGTGTAATGTTATTTATTTGAGAGGATGTCTGCATCCAGAATGTAGTTCTATGAAGGCATGAATTCTGGTTTTGTTCTATCAGTGATAATGCATATCAAAGTTCTTGTAAATATGAATGTATTTTTTCAGTTTTCTTTCTTTTTTTTTTTTTTCCTGAGACAGAGTCTAGCTCTGTTGCCCTGGCTAGAGTGCTGTGGCGTCAGCCTAGCTCACAGCAACCTCAAACTCCCGGGCTCAAGCAATCCTCCTGCCTCAGCTTCCCGAGTAGCTGGGACTACAAGCATGTGCCACCATGCCCAGCTGATTTTTTCTATATATATTTTTTTAGTTGTCCAGATAATTTTTTTTCTATTTTTAGTAGAGACGGGTCTTGCTCTTGCTCAGGCTGGTCTGGAACTCCTGACCTTGAGCGATCCACCCGCCTCAGCCTCCCAGAGTGCTAGGATTACAGGCGTGAGCCACCTTGCCCCACCCACAATCTTAAACTGTATAAACTGTTGGACATTTTAAAATTACAGTTCTTTTAACAGGAACATAGTTTTCTGATTGCACAATTACCTGACACCAAAATAGCAATGCTACCCGATAGATAACTGATAGGTTGAAGTAATCTTTCCATTCGAAACTGGGAAGAAGTTAGTTACCAGTTCATGATTGGTGGGGGAATGGGACCAGGAAGATGATCTGAGGATACCTGGAGAAATGTGCCTGTTGGTTTAGGAGCCTGTGATTTTCAAGTGTGGATTAAAAAGAAAGGCAAATTTTATGAGCATATGGATATTGTTTTTATAAGTACGTCTTCAGGAATGATGCTGCGTCACCCTCACCGATGAGTTTTAAGAATCTGTGATTACACTTTTGCCAGGAAACAGAAATACTGGCACTATACAAATTGAGAGGTGGGATAAAGGATGAGGAAGACATTTAGACGTTATTGCGGATTTCAGGGGGAACATCCAAAAAATATCCTTTAGATATTTCTGTTCTCCCTCTAGTATCCTTTTGGTTGTCAGTCACTGTGGCCTATAAAAAATCTATTGTCTTGAGAATTCAGTTCTGTATACTGAATTCAGCAGAACAAAAGCTCTGCTGGTAGCTGATTCCCCATCATTAGACAAGTGCTTATCAGTCTTACTACTTTTCGATGGTGTCCTTCAAGAGGGGTCTCAACTCCCATCCCATGCAGTGTATTAATAGTATTTCCACCAAGAAATGTGTATCTGCTAAGAAAATATAACTTGTTTTCAGTCAGTATCTCAGACTACTCTTACCATCATACCTTTTAGAATTTATAAAAGGTTTTCACATTTACTGTCTTTGGTTCCCTGCCACAACCGCATGAATTATTGACCTATTTTAAAGATGAGGAAACTGAGGCTCAGAGTTGTAGCTAACTTAATCCTGGGCTATGCTAATTCTTAAATTCATTTCCTGATTGGAACTGTATTTTTATATAGTACATGTGTAACAATATCCAAAAGCCTCCCATTTTGTTATGCGGATTGAGATATGTGTGCTGTAGTGAACGAAGGGCTGGGATTGAGCCCAGAGAGGCAATGCCCCCAGCCTGTACACAGCCTCCCAGTTTGGAGTATTTTGAATTTTTACATTGACAAAACCACAATTGTAAAATGCATGTTTTTTTAGAAAGCTAAATATTATACATATGACATTTGAAATATTAAAAGTGTTTTTAGTTCAAGCATTATAGAAAAAGGAAAATCACAGTTCTACCATATAAAGGTTCCTTTGTTATGAGGTATAGTACTCAATATGCTATACTTATTCTATGCCAAAATGGGATCACACAATACATACTATTTTGCAGAGTTTTTTGGAGGTCTGTTGCATTTAATATACCTGAACATCTTTTCACGGCAGTACACAGAATAGTGCTTATTTCATCGCAGCTGTAAAATTTATTTTTTTTAATCCAAAGTTAGGATCATTCAGTAACTCCAGTGGGGGGAAAACATTATACAACTATCCTTTTTGTTTTTCTGTTTATTTACTATCTTTTAAACAAAAATGAGTTTTTCTATTTTATGTGCAGAAGTGGATGTTGTTAGGACTGCCCTATTCCTAGTTTCATAATCCCTCAGGCTCTTGTGCTCTGATTCTGTAGTTGAGTTTCATACATTAGTAAGATTAAGTGTGAAATCACTCATTGCAATGAAGAAACGGGAAGCTAGTAAATGTCATATGCTAAACTGTGTTGTCTGTACCTGGTGCTTTCACATTTATCTTATTTAATCTGTACAACCAAGTAGTATATAAGCATTATTCTCATTTTACAAGTGAGGGAACTGAATAATAATGCCTTGTTTCTATTTTCTACTAATGACTTAACCTTCATTCTTGCCAATGGAGTATGTTTTCACTATATTTTCTCATGTCCTAAATATTCCAACATAAGGCAAAAGAACTATCCTGGTAAGGACCAGTGTTTTTCCATATCTTATTTGCGTATAAACATTATATCCTCGTATGCCTAAAGAATTTCAGGGAGAAAAATTTGATGGCTAGTAATTCTTAATATGCTAATTCAAGAGATAGTTAGTTCTTTAGCCATCTCTACTTAAATATGTAATTAGCCAGGTTGCTCACTTTAAAAAAAAAAAAAAAAGCTGAGCTTTAGCAAATACACTGTGAGGGTAGAAAAACTGCTTTGCTTGCTTCCCCAGGCACATCTGTGTCTCATCGACTTACCTGAGATGTCCCACTGCCTTAACTCTTCTACAGCAACCTGTGCCTAAATCATGCATGGGGAAAGTTTCCTGTCACTGACAAGTGCTCATTCCACCCCACCCCCACCCTGAGATTTAAGGAACCCAGAAAAATATAATCTGTCTCAAGGGACCTAGGAACTCTGTATGCTTTTGGGGAACTATGTATTTTTCATAGTGGGGTATGATCCTCAAAAGGGGAGCGTGAGTAATTTTAATTGATTGGTGCCTTTTCTGATTATAAAGGTATATATGGTTATTATGGAAATCTTATAAAGCACAGAAACACGGAAAGAAGGAAACAGATTTTACCCATATTTTTACAACCATATATATAACTTGTTATTTTGCCTTTTTAAAAACCCAGCCTTATAAGTATATACTCATCTTGGCCTATAAAATATTTTAATGTCCTTCATAGCAGTATACCATCGTAATTATTCTATTGAACATTAAATTTTTTCCAATTTTTTGCTATTACTGATTTTGTGACTGGCACCTTCAAACATAAATCTTTCATCATCTCTGTTCCATTTCCTTAGGATAGATTCCTTGAAATGCAAGAACTGATTCAAAGAGTTGAGTATTTTTTCAGGCCCTCAATTGCTTGTTTGAAGGGTTATAGTTTTTTGCTTTTCTTAAAATACATTAGTGGTGTGTGCTCAGACTTTTCTATTCCACAATCTTAGGCACAAAGTAAACATAATAGCCCTAGGATGAGGGAAGGAACTGGCAGGCAGATGGAGGGATTAGAGTTATTTTATGAAAGGTGCTATGCTTGGGCACATAGTAAATAATAAGTTGTAGGTGTTACAGTGATGCTATTTATCCCTGGCACAGCATTAATAATATGGATCCCTAGTAGAGGACGTGCGCTGGTCCTGTTTTCCTGGTAGTATGGAACGGATTTATGTGAATAGTCTCACCTGTGAATAGGCCCACTCAGCTGCCCATGCTTGTAGCCAGGGAACAGAGTGGAATTATGAGGTTCACACTCTTAACCACCACCTCATTAGCAGCACATTCCCATTACTGTTGTCCCGGTTGGTGTGTTGAAACACTTGGTGCAGAACAAATTAATTTTTACATAGCAGAACTTCCACTGTCTATAATGCCTTCCCTCCCTTAACAGGAGCAACTCTTAACTCATCCTCAAGTCTTAGCTTAGAAAGGTATCACTCCTGGAAAGCTCCCTCTGAAGCCTGAGCTGGGTTATGTGCCCTCTTTCCTACTGCTGGGGCTCTGCGTGACCACCCTTCTCCTAATTCTCATAGTCTCTATCACGAGGAGTCTGTTGGAAAATCAATTTAAGGGAAGACTTGTTTTAAATGGAAGAAAAAAATAAGTCAGAAAAGTATGGAATTTTTAGGAAACAAAGCCAAAAGTGTGGAGTAATTTATTTAGTAAATAACATAGAAGGTCTTTTTAAATCGGAAGAGAAAATACGGGAAATAGTTCTGCGAAAGCCATGCATGGAACAGGTTCACTGGCAGATTCCATTCAGACAACAGCACAAAAACTAGAGTCATTAAATTTTAAAAAGTTGATAAATATATTTGCATACAAGTTCAGAAAATTCTGTACAGCAGAAACATCAGTAAGAAAACAGATTGAGGAAAAATAATTTCAAGATGTATGAAAGAAAAATGGCTAATTTCCCTGATACATAATCCTTCAAGGAAAAAAAAACTATAGAAAAACGAAGGCCATAGACAGGGAAATAACAAAAGAAAAATAAGTAGCCAGTAAGATATGAAAAGTTGTTCAACTTTTCTAATGGTGAAATAAAGGCAAATAAATGAATTAATGAACTATCTTTTGAGAGGAGAGGTGCGAGGCCAGTCAGATTGGCAAAGGCTAAAAAGAGATGTCCAGTGTTTGGGGGAGAGTGAGAAAATCGGTTCTGTTACCTGCCGTTGGTGGGGTTGTAAATTATGTGAAATGTTTTAGAGGAAATTTGAGGATAACTATCAGAATTTTGCATGTAAATATTCTTTGACTCAGCAATTTATTTACAGGAATGTCTCATAGAGAAACTTAAACACTTGTAAAGATTTGCGCAATAAGATATTCATTTATATCATTATAATAGTAAAAACTTGGAAGAAATAGCAATATTCATCAGTAGGGGCTTATAAATGAATAAATACATTCAAGGAAATGCTGTGTACCTGTTAATGAGAGAGATCAATATGTCTGGCATGGAAAAAGATACAAGATATTTTATGTGACAAACCTAACTTGAAAACCAGTATGTAAAATATAGATTCCCACCACCTTTTTAAAAAATTATTATTATTTCAACAGATTTAGGGAGGGCACAAGTGTTTTTTGTTACATGGATGAATTGTGTTATGTTGCAGTGAGGGCTTTCAGAGGGCTTCACCAGAATAGTGTAAATTGTACCCACTAAATAGATTTAATCCATCACCCCCCCTTCTTAGTTTTCAGTATTATACCACTTTATGACTACATATACCTTTCATTTAGCTCCCACTTATAAGTGTGAACATGTGGTATTTGTTTTTCCATTCCTGAGATACTTCATTTAGGAGAATGGTCTCCAGTTCTGTCCAAATTTCTGCAAAAGACATTATTTTATTCCTTTTTATGTCTGAGTAGTACTCCAGGGTGTTTATGTGTATATACGTATATATACACACACGTGTATATACATATATATACACACACACATACCACATTTTCCTAATCCACTCATCAGTTGATGGGCACATAGGTTGATTCCATATCTTTGCAATTGTGAATTGTGCTGTGATAAATATTCGGGTGCAGGTGTCCCTTTTATAAAATAACAACTTTTCCTTTGGGTAGATACTCAGTAGTGGGATTTCTGGATTGAATGGTAGGTCTACTTTTAGTTCTTTGATGAATCTCCATACTGTTTTCCATAGTGGTTGACTAGTTTACATTCCCACCAACAGTGTGTAAGCTTTCCCTTTTCACCACTTCCTTGCCAACATCTACTGTCTTTTTGACTTTTTAATAATGGCCATTCTGACAAGGGTAAAGTAGTACCTCACTGTGGTTTTAATTTGCATTTCCATGATGATTAGTGATGTTGAACATATTTTCATGTTTGTTGGCCATTTGTCTATCTTCTTTGGAAAAAATCTGTTCGTGTCTTTCACCCACTTTTTGATGTTTTTTTTTTTTTCCTGTTTGAGTTCTCTGTAGATTCTGGATATTAGTCCTTTGTCAGATGTATAGTTTGCGAATATCTTCTCCCATTCTGTTGGTTGTCTGTTTAATCTCTTGATTATGTTCTTTGCTGTGCAGAAACTTTATAGCTTAATTAAGTCCCATTTATTTTTGTTGTTGCTATATTTGCTTTTGGGGTCTTAGTCATAAATTCTCATCCTTTTTTAAAAATATATATGTATAACTAAGTCTGGTTTGATTATGGTGACTATCTTTCTATTTCTTGGAAACCATATTGAGAAAGCACAGAATTGTGGGATGAATTTTTTATCTACTTCCATGAGTGGTAGGATTGAGAATGCAGAGAATGGATGAGCGTACCAAGTGAGCAACTGAAACGCTGGCCCACCCACATTCCTTGATATCATCTGCTCTTTAGCTTTGTTAAAACCACCTATTTTTAATTTCCTTCATGAAGGATAACATGACTCATGAAGCATTTGAAACAGTAGGAATTATCTTTATTATTCCTGCTGCCATCTGTATATTTCAAGGGTTTTTTTCTGTGCTGCTTTCGTTTGTTTAACAAAGCCCAAGAGGATCACCCAGCTCAATATAAAGCTGGACAGAGTTGTCTGTCATCTCTAATTTGTTTTAGTGCAAAATGGTATTTTTACAACAGATCTGAAAGGAGAACTTTTACGGCTTCTACAAGCAAGATTTTATCATCCATGTCAATGCTTGCATGGTTTGAGAGCCTTGTGAGTTTTTTGTTTTCTACAGGTTATCTGTATTATCAGAATACAAATCAGCACACTGTCTTTGTGATGTGAAGTAAATACCACGGTAGTTTTTCATGTTTGATACAGGGTAATGGAGGCATATAACAAGTAATATGTTCAAGAATACACAGTCTACTGCAGAAGAATATGTAACTCGATTTCTTTTCTTTTCTTTTTTTTTTTCCATATTTCTCTGAAATTTTATTTTGGCTCCTTCCCAACTTGAATATAATTCCACAGATACTCTAACATCCTACCTTTTACTGTAGGAATGAAAGAATCTAACACTTAAACTGTTCCTTGCAGGAGGCAAAAGTATGTCTTATGGTTGGAGGCCATAGCAATTCATCCTACCATAAAGTAGCCATTTATACACTAGGTAACACAATTTGGAAAACATAACTCGATTTCTTAATATTCTAGAGCAGTGGTCCCCAACCTTTTTGGCACCAGGGAACCAGTTTCATGGAAAACAATTTCTCCACAGACAGGGTACTAGTCTGCAGCTCGGGAGTTGGGGACCGCAGTTCTAGAAGATGTTTTGTTATATGTTGCAGGCACATAGTAAATGCCTGATAGATTAATTGATGAGTCTATGAGTTTGTCTACATTCTGCATTGGTTTCTGAGTTTCCTAATAACTGTTTCGTGCCATTGCCACTTTACTGGACATTGCAGTGCTGTCCAGTAGAACTTCCTGCGATGATGGAAATGTTTGATATCCACACTGTCCAACAAGCCACACATGGCTATTGAATGTGAATATAGTGCAACCGAGGAACTGAACTTTTTATTTTAATTAAGTTTAAATTGTGACTTTATCAGTATGTAATTCTGTCACATAATGCCTCACTGCTTTTTATTAATATATATTGTACATTTTCAGTGACTGTTAAATGTTAGGGTCATGATTAGATCATTTTATCCCTTCCTTTTAGAATTAAATATCTTTAGGTATGTTATAAACCTGGGGTTGCAGAAATAATATTTTGGAGAGACTTCTTTTCTCTTTACATTATTGTTAGGGCTATCATGGTCTGTTATATTGTTTTCCTTTATGCTAGGAATTCAAGAGGCAGCCAAAAGCTTATTCTTGGACACCAAACCATGTCACTGCAGCATATGGCACTATCCTTGTTCCCTTAAATGGTTAGTGGGCCACTGTTCACTCCATTTACAACCAGTTCCTTAATGTTAGTCATAATTTTTTTTTTTTTCACCAAATTCTTTCTAAGCAGCAAGCCACATTTTAGGTGCTCAGTAGCCCATGTGTGGCTGGTGGCTACCATACTGAGCACAGATCCACCTTCAACTATTAATAGCTGACATTTATAGAACACTACACAACAGTTGTAGAATACACATTCTTTCAAATACACATGGAACCTTCTCCAAGGCAAAATATGTATAAGGCCATAAGACGGTCTCAAGTCAAAAGATTGAAATCACACAGAGTATATTCTGTGACCACATCAGAGTGAATTAAGTTAAAAAACAATAAGTTACCTAGAAAAGCCCATATATCTAGAAATTAAACAATAAACCTTTTTTTTTAAGAGACAATGTCTCACTCTTCTGCCCAGGCTGGAGTTCAGTGGCATCATCGTAGCTCACTGCAGCCTTGAACTCCTGGGCTCAAGTGATCCTCGGCCTCAGCCTTCCGAGTGGCCGGGAATACAGGAACATGCCACCACGCCCAGCTTAAATGATACACTTCTAAATAATTTATGGGTCAAAGAAGGAGTCTTATAAAAAAAAATTAGAAGTTTCAAACTAAATGAAAATGAAAATATACCATATCAAAAATCTTAGGAAGTAGCTAAAGTGATGTGTAGAAGGGAATTTATAACTTTATATGGTCATAATTAAAAAGCAACAGAGGCTTAAATTTGATCTCATGTTGAAGATTTGAACTTCGTTTTAAAAAGAACAAATGGTAAGCAGCTGTGTGCATCCCATTGAGAAGAAGATGTGTATTTACTTTCAGGACAGTGACATTTCCGCATGAATTTGCAGATATGATTGATTGGTCTCAGGAATTTGCATGGTCTCATTGAACTGAAAAAATTGAACATTTAAATAAAGATTGAATTTTTTTTTTTTTACAGGTTTATTGACAAGAAGGAAAGGTTAAGCCGACTTAAGAGCAAGCAAGAAGAATTTCAAAAAGAGTGAGTTTTTTGCTTTACCTTTTAATTTGTGGAGGTTACCTAGTTACCACTTGGTTTAATTCCTAGCTGTGGTATGCAGATATGTGGATTGCTAACTTACTGAATTTAGGATATAGTCTCTTAAAGTGTAGAAAAAGAGTGCATCTGGGAGAAGTACAACAGGAGAGATTATCAAGTTTCTAGAAAATATTGGCTTCAGACCTGGTGCCTAGTACACAGTAGACACTCAGTATTTGGGTGGACGAATTAAACCCCTGGCCCTGATAATTGATCTGTGGCATATGGGTCCAGAACAGTAGGCTCGATTAGACTTAACATTAGTGCTGGTGGCTCCTACAGGGCATTACTGCATCCATTTACCTTTCTTCTTGTATCTGTATTAGTGTTTTGCAACGTATGGTCTGCAGATCTTCTATATCAGAATTCATTAACTAAAGAGAATGGTTAGAAATGCAGATTCTTGGAATCCTATCCTTAGATAATCTGATTCAGTAGGTCTGGGGTGAGGTCTAGGAATCTGAGCTATTAACAAGAACCCCTGATGAATCTCTTATGCTCTGGGTTTGAGAATTGTCCCATAGAACCTTCTGCCCCAAACTGTCCAGACACACTCCAGGTATTTGCGTCTCTGCCTCCCTTCACAGTTTCTCTCCACCTCAGTGGTTTTCCTCTTCTCTACACATCCTGCCCATCTCTCAAGGCTCTCTAGGGGTCATCTGTTCTGCAAAGTCTTCCCAAACCATGCCAACAGGGATGTCTCCATCCTGCTAGTGAAAACAGGTGAACACCCATACCAGTGATCCCCAAAGTGTGATTCGAGCTTCTCAAGAGAGTCTGCAATGGTCTGACAGACGTATTCATGAGCAGTATAAATCTTCCAAGATATACCCCGCATTAGAAACCTGTTTCAATTTAACTCAGCAATTTCTCTAATTCACGCTATCACACAAACTTTATTTTTGCCCGTAGAACACTTTATTCCATAGAATAAATTTTTAGAGATGCTGGCTAATGCCATTTCTCTGGGAACTAATCATGGTATTTCAGATAGTCAATTTTTTTTGTAACTAACATTAATTATGACTGATGGAAATTATTGATTGAGGACAAAGGCTAGGACTGTTACAGAAATTTATTGTGGACCTTTATAGAAGAGCTCTTGGCAGTGTTAGTGCAAAAAGGAAGGAGGTGGAAAAAAATTGCAGAGAACAGGGAATTTGGAAAACACTTTAAATGCTAAGTCCCACATTGGTATTTCTAGCCATTTCTGAAAACTTATTTTTAAAAGTTGTTTGCATTTTTCAACTTCAAAACATTTTATTATTTTAAAAGCCTGTTTTCTATGTCTCTTTTCCATACAGAGTGTTAAAAGCTATGGAAGGAAAACGAATAACAGATCAGCTGGTAAGTTGTAATAAATATTAATACTTAAATTAATATTCTTTATACTTAAGGCTACATGTTTTTAAGTTGGTAAAGCTTAAAAAGTCATTTTGAATTTAAACTTATTTTTGATCATATTTGATCGTCCTCTGTTTAAATATATTTGCAGTGTGGCCTTCTCAAATATTTTATCTAGATACCAAAAACATTATGTAGGCAATTAATTATGGAGTCGTCATAAAGGATGATTATGAAGTCTGATATTGATGTAAAAATACAAAAACAATGCACTAGTATCCTTTTTTATAAAAATTACTTATCACACATACTCCAGATGGATTAATGATTAAATGTAAAAAGTAAACTCATAAAAGTATTAAAAGAAAATGTGGGAGAGGATTTATATAATCTTGGGGTAGGGAGAGAACCTTTATAAGCCACGGGTGAAAGCACTTTGACAGGCTGCATAAAAGATTAAAAGTTCTGTATGTTAAACATCCTTAAGCAAAATTAACGATTAAACTGGAGAAAAATAAGTACAACATATGAAAATAAAGAATTTGATTAGTAACACTTAATACTTTTGTTCTCTAATGAAGGGAGCATCCATCAACACATTTGTTTGGGGGACAACTTGGTGGCAATTGATTTTCTTTTTTAAAGAGCACATGTAATATATCCATTTTTCCTCCTAAAATGTCAGTTTTCATTTGTTTTCTAAGATATACCTGAAATAAGTTATGATCTCAGGTAGATAATCATATTAACCATACGAGATCAATGTTTGTGACATTTATTGCTTGCTTTTTTCAGAGATGGAAAATAATGTCCTGCAAGATGAGGATTGAGCAGCTGAAACAAACAATATGTAAAGGAAATGAAGAAATGAAGAAAAGTAAGTAATTTGCCCCTTTCCCTCCAGCCTTAATAAAGGGCTCCTGTGGAATTTCATGGGATGAATAAACTGGAGGGTCAGAGAAAGAGGCGAAGGGGTGGGGGCGAGAGCAGCTTGGGAAGTTTACTACTTGCCTTCCTCCGTCTCCTTGTAAAACATTTGTATAAGAAATTTTTGAAATATAAACACAATTATAGAGGTCTTAAAAAACCTGCTACTTTCCTTGGTTAAAAAAGTTAAGGAATATATGTCCCATTTGCCTTAGCTAACAGGAAGCTCAGAGTCTAACATGGTACTCGGTGATAATTAGTGGCTCATGCCAGAAGCACAGGGTGTTGGCATTTTTCCCTTTATGTGGGTCTCCATATTTGAATCTGTATTAATTTTACATTATATTTGCACACTTTGTACTTTATCATAAGTGGTTGTCAAAATAAGAGTCCTCTTAGAAATCCTGCGTCCTTAGAAATACTCCATGTATTTCTGAAGATCAGTGTTTAAAGTTCAGAATGAGTCACCGTGATACCTTATGAATCCCTTGTCTACTCATTGCTTTCAGAAGCAGGTATTTTATAGTGGTGTGTAATGGTATAAAGCTTCCTTTGAGAATGTCTGTCCTAATAAAGGACTTTCGTGGAGTTTCGTGTGGTTACTAAGCTAGAGAAGCAGGGCGGCATGGTGAAAGGCTCACAGAACTACAGACAATGACTTTTCACCCATTCTCCAAAGGCTCTGGTTCAATAGCAGCATGGAAACTTGTTACTCTTGTCACTTAACATTGGTTCACCCTCTTTCCCCATCCTCCCGTGATGTTCAGGGGTTTGCCACTAGGTGTTTGTGAACCTCCTGAAATTGCTGAATTTACTGAGCATGCACATTTCTCTGATGAGCAAGTTTAAAGATTGGATCAGTTTTTTAAAAAACACATTCCTAACCCCCCAAAAACAAAAACCACCACCACAGAAAATAAAAATCATGGCTCTAAAGCAGTGGACCCTGTAACAGTGGTTTCCATCCCTAGCAAATCATCAGACTCACCTGGTGACCCTTTTCAAATCTGGAGAGAGAATCCTGGGATCCCCCCTGGACTTAGAGTCTAAATGATACAGCAGTGTCAAATTGAAGAAAAAAAACTTCCACAAGCTTTCTCTGCATTTCTGTACTCCTCTTTTCATGACTGGTAACAGTTTGCAGATGGGCCCAGATCCACAGGCCACACTTTGAGTAGCACTACTAGTGGTGCTGGTGGCCTGCCATGGTTGGGAACTACTGCTCTTTCGAATGTAAATGCAATCTTGTTCCCACTTTCTAGACCAGGCTCACAAAATTTTACAAACATTTTAAAGGCATTAATTGATTCCAGAAGCTATGCTTGGACTCAAGCCCATGAATTAACAGCTTGCTACCCAATAGTCTGTCTTTGTGTTATTGTTGAATTATCACATGTGTTCAGGAAAGGGCACAAATTATAAATTGTAGAGCCTGATGAATCATTTCTCTAGAATCTATTGATTTAAGGTTTCATAATACAGATAGACATGATACAGTATAATACAGATAGAGGGAAGTTAGATAATATACAATTGCAGGGTTGAGTTGATCTGTGCTGCAAAGTTACTTATCCTGATAAGCAAGTTTAGATTACAGAAATAGCATCAAATGTTTTGGGGGACATGGCAGGGAGAGAAGGATGACTCTGAGTGCTGAGTCTGCACTGGGTGCAGATGAGGTGACTGTGATGATTTCCTGCTACCTATGAGGAGTCATGATATTAAATTTGAAACCATCCTAAAAAAACAAAACAAAAAAACCCAAAAAGTGACCACTATATGACCCAGGACCATGGCTTCATAGATTCATTTGAGAACCTGTAAAGAGCTCAGTGAAGATCGTGAAAATGAATGAACTCACTAGAAAGTAAGCATGTGATAGAACCAAGAGACTGAATGTTTTGCACATTCACACTGAGCTGTGGCAAAGAGATGCATCTAAGGAGAAACAAAACTGTAAGAAATGTAATGCCTGCAATTAAATACCTAGGCTCAGTGGTCTTCAATAAAAGAGGGTGGTTTGGGTCCAAAAACGTTATCAGGTGCTTGGTACATCCTAGTTAGGAGACAGGCTTCAGTGGGACCTAGTATAAAGAACTAAGAGCTGTGTGCCATTGGAGTAGTCCAAACACATTACCATAGAGTTCCAAGGAACAAAAGGTCTGCAGAGCATTTATGGAGGGGGATGCCTTGCTGAATGAGTAAAATTTGGGCATTTGGAAAATAGGAGCAGCTTAGAGAGCATTCCTAGAGAGACATTGATTTGAACAACCACAGAGGGATGAGCATTTAGGTTATGATGACTGGCTCAGCATCCATCCATCCACACATACACACTTAAGTGGTTCCATCTTGTGGAGGGGACTTGAAGTATGTCGTAGTTGAGCACGGCTATACTGAGGGGTGTGCGGAAGGGCACTGTGGACGTGTAGGAGTTTGGTCTATTTGATGGGCAGTGGAGGACTGCTGAGCATTGGCTGGAGTTTGTAAAGATTGAGCAAGTGAAAGAGGGCTTGAAGTTGAGCCAAGCTGGAGATGGGCCGAGGTTTGGTGAGCATTAAGTAGGCTTGTGATAGTGGGAATGAAAAGAAAGGCCTCGATAGAAAGATTGTAGGACATCAAACAGAATCGACCATCAGGGCGTTGATTAGGCTGTGGACAAGTCAAAAGTAATCTTAAAATAGGGAAAGTAGCTTAAAAGGTATCAAAAGCAGATTTTCCTGGAAAAATAGTAAACTTGCTTCTAAACTTTAGTACAAGCCTTTATAAGTATCTGAGAGTTTACAGTTTGTTTTTGTTACTCCAGTGAACTTTAGCTACAGCCCAACAGCCCCAACAGGCCTTAGGATCCAGAGCAAAAAGGACCCAAATCCAACAGGACGGTGTATGTCTCCTCTCCTCGTTGTGTAGCCATGCTTTTGTTTCCCTGTGGCAGCGCTTAAAATGCTCGGCATATGTGTTCCCACCCTGCTGGTTGCCACGGCACTGCACTGTGACTTTTCAGAGCTCTGGGGCTATTTCCGTTGCCCGTCCTCCTTTGCCAGATGGCCACCTGCTGGGAGATTATCCCAGGGTTCTCTGATTGTAACCCAAGGCACACGTAAGAGGTTGGTAAGGAAAATCAGATAACCAGTAAGTTTTTCAAACTTGAATTAGACATCTTTCCTGCTCAACATGACTGTTCTTTGGTGCTTGTTCTAAGAAAGTCAGGTACTTCCTGTGCCAAACTTAAACTTGATAGTCTGAGTAACTCCTTTTACTAATGGATGATTACCATTAGAGATCCAGTCCTCTCTTTGCTTTGTGTGCAATACCTTCTTGAACTAAACTCTCAAATTTTCCATTTAGTGAATATTAGTTGATTTTATTGAGGTTCAATTTAAATTGCAGGGGAAACCCTTATGCTTGTGGGGTGGGGTTCCTCAGTACACAGGAATATTTGCAGATATAATTGTTGGGTGTGATTTATTTATTTTAGATTCCGAAGGCCTCCTCAAAACCAAGGAAAAGAATCAGAAGCTCCACAGTCGAGCACAAAGGCACCAGGAGAAAAAGGAGAAGATTCAGAGACATAATCGCAAACTTGGTGACCTGGTAGAAAAAAAAATCATTGACTTAAGAAGTCACTATGAGCGTCTGGCAGATCTTCGGCGATCCCATATATTAGAGCTCACCTCTGTCATTTTTCCAATTGAGGAAGTAAAGACTGGTGTAAGGTACGGTAAGCAAGTCTTTTGACTCTAGGAATAGATCAAGTTCCAAATACTATGTTTAAAGCATGTCAGCACCCCACTTAGTGGGCCTCATCCAGGGTCACTGGTTTTCCCAGTAATGAAACTTAAGTCTTCTGTGCAGCAAACAGTATGTACTGCACAGGGCTGGGGAGGTAGCAAGGGTGAGGGGTGGGGCCCAGGCTTGTGACTCTCACAGAGTTTCAGGTGAGGGCCTGACTCACACTCCTGATTAAGAACCATCTGAGGAGTGATGTCAGTTGCAATCCTAGCCGGCTGTTTATTAGTTGTGTGAAAGAGGCATGTTCTTGACCTTGAAGTCTTATTTCTTTGTCTGTTAAGTGGGGATTTAAAAATGCCTACTTCACAGAGAAATCATGAACTAATATGTAAGAAAACACTTAGTGCTTGGGGTCTCTCACATGGTGGGCACTACGTGTTGACTTCCTGCTGACTGTCATTCGTTGTGTCAGCTGCTGTCAAGCACCGAATTACTGTGGTTTTAGACTTTGGCACTGGTGCATGGATACCCTAGGTATTTTTAAACTTCCCCAATGGTGCTGCTAATCAGCAGATTTGGAAACTACCATCAAAGGCTTTCATTTACTCTCTCACTAACCACCAGGCTATTCTAGTCGAGGGTTTCCCTATCTCTTCTGGCTGCTCTCACTCTCCAGCACCTTTCCCTGGAATCTGACAGTAGTGGCCTCTTGCTAGTTTTGTATCTATTCTTTCCTGCCTGTACTTCAGTCTGTCTTTTAGTTTGTTGCCAGAGTTGACTTCCTGAAAGCCTAGAAGTCTGATTGTTGCTTCCAGCTTGGAAACTTACTCTCTGACTCTTAAGTAATATGTCATCAGGAAGAGTTGGCAAATAGAAATATAAAGAGGCAGATTGAAAACAGAGCAGACTGTAAAGTGTAGAAAGAGACCTCAAGGTGGCATTTTGGATCTGTGAGGAAAGTTGGATTATCCAAAAATTGGTGTAAAGACAGCTGGCCAGGCCTTGGAAGAGGAGCAGGGAGGGGAAAGCTGGCGCAACAGAAACATTATGCCAAATTAAATTCTGATGGGTCAAAGATAGCAGTGTTAAAACCCATCACAGTAGATAAAGAGAAAGGCACCGTTCTAGATTTTAGGAGACTGACAGCTGAATGCAATGTGTGGTCTGGGATTGGATCTTAAACCTCAAAAAGGCTATTAGCAGGACAATTGGAAATAGTTGGATAAAGTCTGTAAATTAGTTAATAGTATTGTAGCAATGTTAATTATCTGATTTCGATCATTGTATTTTCCTGAATTGATAATTTGCAGAAGTTATGTGAAGTATATACAGGAAAACTTTAAAATTCTTGCAACTTTTCTGTAAGGCTGAATTTTTTTCAAAAAGAAAACATGTATACTATAAGGGAGAACATGGGGAAAAATTTTCTCCTATGCCTGTGCTGTTGTAATCTTTTACTTAGTGTATATTATTATATACCATTAATTTTTTTTTTTTTTTTTAAAGAAGCCGGTGGTTTTGAAGTAATCCCTGTTCTGAGATTTCTTCTCCATTTGCATTTCTCTAAACTCCCTTGGGTGGGAGAAGGAAGAGGTAGAAGCGCAGCTGGTAACTAGCCACAGTACCCAGCCCTCACCGTGACAGCCAGGAGGAGCTATGTCACACGTATGTTGTGGCAGAAGAAAAAAGATTGAGGCCCACCAGCCAAGAAAACAGAATCCAAACTTGGTGCCCCACAGAAGGCCCTTTTATAATAACACTAACGCATTTCCCTTTTTCACTGTGTTGACATTTGCACTGGTGGCTCAAAAGCCATGGTGGGACCTCTGGTGCCTTGACATGTTTCAAGTCAGTAATGCCAGACTGTAGTTAGTCATTATATTCCAATGTGCAATTGCAGTTAAGAAAAGGAAAAAAGGTAGTTTCACTTAGGAATATCCTTGATGAAGCAGTAAAAATTATTTTATTAAATCTTGGCCCTGAGTATACATCTTTTTAATATACAGTTGTCCCAAGACCCCTGCAGACACCAAAATTCAAGGATGCTCAAGTCCTTTATATAAAATGGGGGTAGTATTTGCCATATAACCTATGTACGTCCTCCCGTATACTTTTAATCTGCAGTCCCCACCCCTGGGCCGTGGACCAGTGCCAGTCCACCACATGTTAGGGACTGGGCTGCAGAGCTCCACCCTCCATGGAAAAACTGTCTTCCATGAAACTTAGGAAGGGGAGAGGGTGGGGTGGGGCTGCACAGCAGGAGGTGAGCAGGAGGTGAGCAGGGGCAAGCAAAGCTTCACCTGTATTTACAGCCGCTCCCCATCACTGACCGGCATCACTGACTGAGCAACCCCCTCCCACGCCGCCCTTGTCTGTGGAAAAATTGTCTTCCATCAGACCGATCCCTGGTGCCAAAAAGGTTGGGGACTACCGCTTTGCATTATCTGTAGATTATTTATAATACCTGATACAATGTAAATGCTACGTAAATAGCTATATTTTTAGTTGGTTTGGGTTTTTTTTTGTCATATGGTTTTTGTTTTTTTCCCCCGAATGTTTTCAAATCCTCAGATGGTTGAATCCAGAAATGTGGAACCTGTGGATGCGGAGGGCTGACTATACCGTGTGATGCAATGGGGAGCGTACATAAAGCACTTTTGCTGCATACTGAAGTACCATGGTTGTTGGCTCAAGGAAAAGCTCTAGAGCGATTGAGTTGTGGGCTAAGCTAGCTGCTGTTTTGTTGGACACTAATTGAAATTTTTCTGAGTTTTAATTTCTAACACAATAAATATCGGTAATCCAGCCCATACAAGCAAAAGTTCTTTGGGATGCTCAAAATGTTTTGAGTATTTAAAGGGGTGTTGAGGCCGCATAGTCTGAGAACCTCGCCCTCACTCATGATGCCGTCTTCCTCACACACGTGGAGCTTCTGTCTCACAGCTGGTTTGATCTTCATCTCTGATAGCAGTATCTTACCCATATAGATTCCAATTGAATTCCTCTGCTCATGTGCAACTTGGATGATCTGGCACATCTGGCGAGTATACTACATGTCCCTAAAAGCCTGGGCTCTTGAAATCCATGTGTGTCTTCTGACCTTTAGAGATCCCGCAGATGTGTCTTCAGAGAGTGACAATGCCATGACCTCCAGCACCGTGAGCAAGCTTGCTGAAGCGCGGAGGACGACGTACCTCTCAGGACGATGGGTCTGTGATGATCACAACGGAGACACCAGCATCAGCATTACAGGGCCTTGGATTAGCCTCCCCAACAACGGCGACTACTCTGCCTACTACAATTGGGTAGAAGAGAAGAAAACGACGCCGGGGCCTGGTGAGAAGCAAAATATTCTTTGAAAACGTACATACGTACATATGTATATGTTTACATGAGATAAAATTTACATAACAGAATTAACAATTTTAAAATGAACAATTCAGTGGCATTTAATACATTCATAGCATTGTACAACTATCATCTCTGTAGTTCCAAAACATTTTTATCACCCCAAACAGAAACCCCCTGGCACGGAAGTACCATATTCCCCATTCTCCCCTCCCCCCAGCTCCTGGTAACCCCTAATCTGCCCTCCATCTCCGTAGATTTGCTTGTTCTGGACAACTCATGTAAGAGGAATCATAGAACATGTGTCTGGCTTCTTTCACTTCATGCTGTTTTCAAGATTATCCACCTTATAGCGTATATCAATATCTCATCCCTTTTATGGCTGAATAATATTCCATCGTACAGATATGCCACATTTTTTATATTTATCTCATCACTTGGTAGACTGAAAACGTTTTTTATTTTACTGTGTTTTTTTTGTTGTTTTTTCCATTTTGTTTTCTCCAGTTACCTGTGGAAGCAACATATTTTCTAGATGTTTCACCTTTTTGGTGTTGATATTGCTTCGTTTATATAAAAAGACACTACTGGCCAGGTGTGGTGGCTGATGCCTATAATCCTAGCATTCTGGGAGGCCAAGGTGGGAGGATCACTTGAGGTCAGGAGTTTGAGGTTGCTGTGAGCTAGGCTGAGGCTGACGCCATGGCACTCACTCTAG
This sequence comes from Indri indri, assembly GCA_004363605.1. Classification (NCBI taxonomy): domain Eukaryota; kingdom Metazoa; phylum Chordata; class Mammalia; order Primates; family Indriidae; genus Indri; species Indri indri. The sequence continues at coordinate 66,414 of RJWJ010003277.1, forward strand.
CACGGGCAACAAAGCGAGACTCTGTCTCAAAAAAAAAAAAAAAGACACTACTTAAAGAAGTACATTTAGCCAGTTGAGTCCTGTTTTTTTACCTTTGTAATGTATTTGTTTTAGCAGTCCTAAATGGACATTGAAATACCCTGCAGTTCCTCCTTGGAGAATGATTGTTCTTTTAGTCATTCAGCAAATACTTAGTGAGCACATGCTTTGTGTCTTGAACATTGCTGAGCACTGGTGATACAAAGGTGACCAAGACAGCTATAGCCCAAGAAGGGCAGGAAATGAGTAAATGATGGAAGCCACCTTACATGGGGGAGTGCGGTTCTCTGGAAGGAGCCAGCAGCATCCTGGGGCAGGTTGGGGGCAGAGGAAGGGATGACTCCTCCATGGGTAGTCAGGAAAGGCCTCTCTGAGGAGGTGACATTTGAATTGGGCATTCATTGTTCTGAAACCACATTATAAAGTCCTAGTGATCAGACTTTCATTTCATTAATGCTGGGCCCGTTTAGGCCCATTTGCTTATGTTATGTTCTACTCAGCAAAAAAACATAAACGAACCATTTATGAAGTCTGGCCGTGGAGCTTCTATTAAGTAAGGAATAAAACTTTTAACTGTCAATAATGATAAAATTGTAAACAACAAAATCTTGGTTCATTGGAATTTTTGTTGAAATTAAAGTTGCTTTGTGTGTGATTGTTGTTTTACTTCAGACATGGAGCATAATAACCCTGCGTACACGATCAGTGCTGCATTGTGCTACGCGACTCAACTGGTCAACATTTTGTCTCATATACTTGATGTGAATCTTCCCAAAAAGCTGTGCAACAGGCAAGTAATTGAACGTGGTGATACCATCTTTATCATGGATCTCTCAATTCTGTTGTGTTCTTATTTATTCTGATTAAACCAAAAACAAAAATTTAAGTATTACCAAGACAGAGAAGGTCTAACTGGAACATCGAGATTAATTTCAAAAGCCTTATGTGCAAATTCATCTTACAATTATGGATGAAGTCTCTGAGAAGACCACAGAGAATATAAAAGGAAAAACCAAGATATTCAGGGGGTATAATGCTGACCCTCATGTGTAAGAACTGGGTAAATTGTAACAGTTGAATTTTTTATTTGTTTTTCTGTTTTTTAAAATAAAAACCTCATGTGGTTTAAAACTGGGTGGGCGGAGGGGGGGAAGTAAAGATATACAGTCTACCCAGTTCCTGCTAAGATAAGATATTCCTACCACCCTCTAGTTATTCTTGCGTTTCAAGCAAATATAAGCATGTTATCTCTACCCCCAGCCCCCATTTGATTACAAATGGTAGCATGCTGTACAACAGTGTTTTGCACTTTCCTTTTAAGTTCTTATGTATCTAACAAATATTTATGGGGTGCTTTCTGTGTGCTAGACACAATTCCAGGCACTGGGGGCTATACTGGTGCCAAAAACATAAACCCTCTTGGAGCTTACATTTTAATGGAAGGCACAAGTAATAAATCCGCAGTATGTCAGACGCTGTGATAAGTGCTGTGAGCAACATTAAAACAGGGTGAGAGGAAGGAATCATGGAGGCATGTAGGGGCTTGCTGTGTTAGAGTGGGTGAGTGTGTGGTCACGTGGGAACCTGAGGGAGGCAGGGAGCAAGCTCTGTGGACCCCTAAGGAAAGAGGCTGCAGGCAAAGAGAATGGCAAGTGCAAAGCCCTGGATAGAGTAATGAGGGCAGAGAGGAAGGTAGGGGTGCAAATCTTGTGGGGCCTCATCAGGCCGTTGTGTCCTTCAGCTGTCATTCTGCATAAAGTGGACAGTTACAGAGTTTTTCTATCTATAAATGTACCAAGATCTTACTAGTCTGATAATTCAGAGAATAATCTCATACATTCGCCATTTCATTAGTGTGTAGAATTAATTTCCTGAAGTGGAATCGCTTGGTCAAAGGGCATATGCATTTGTAATTTGTACAGATGCAGTGAAATTGTACTCCCCGAGGGCAGTAGTTTGTGCTTAGAAAGTCTCCGATAAATGCAATTTACTAAGGAGGCAAAGGACACAGTGTATGTTTTATACCTAAATGTAGTGTAAATGGACATTTTAACGTAGAATTCCTGCCAAAAAAACCCCACTTTATAAATTATGTTTGTTTTACAGTGAATTTTGTGGGGAAAACCTCAGCAAGCAGAAATTTACTCGAGCAGTGAAGAAATTGAATGCAAATATTCTTTACCTTTGTTTTTCCCAGGTATGGAAAATGTATTGTGAACTAATTTTTAATCTGTAACACAGTCAGAAGTATTAATCAATTCTTTGCTTTTTCTAGCATGTAAATTTAGATCAGTTACAACCACTGCACACCCTCAGGAATCTAATGTACCTGGTCAGTCCAAACTCCGAACACCTAGGCAGGTAAGAAGGGTATTTGTTGCTTTTCTCTAAGTGTGTTTTTGTGACTACTTTTAAGTAGAGTTGTACATGTTGGCAGACTACCAGGGGCCTGTTCCCTAATCCCAAACTCACAAAGGACAAAAATAATACAGTCCCATACAGAAGGAAACAATGGCTAATCATATCTGAAATTTTATGGTCCTTGTTGTATTCATTTCTCAGAGAAAATATCAAACATTTTTAACAACGAAAATGCAATCAGAGACCCCAAATGTGGCTGGAGCAGTGCCTTCTTGTGGTCTCCCTGAAGGCCAAAGGCCATTTCTTTGAACCTACATCTGTTTTTTTGTTAGCCCTGCCTAGTGTGTGCCTTGTTTCTTTGCATTTTCTTTTGTTCCCACTCGCTCCTTGCCCCTTGTAACAGTTCTTCACGATTTTCTTTTCATCACTGAGTCAATCTGGTCACCATTTGTCAGAGATAAAGGGTATTAGAGGTTTATGGGATGAAATGGGTTTAAACTCATTGGCTTAAAAACAAGTCAGTAACAAAAAACACCAACCAGGACTGGTCTTTGGGATCTTTTTATTCTCTTAGCCCCATAAAAGCATGAAATATATGAGGCTCAGCTTTGGTACCATCCAAGCCTCTCTGCTCTGAGTGCTTACCCTTTTTTCCTGCTCTTGGCAATCTGCCCATACATTTCTGCAGAGATATGACATGGGTAATGTATATACACTTTTGAAAGAGAACTCAAAGAAAAATAAGTGGTGGGGAAGTTCTTTTGGGATTCTCTTCCCCATCATCCATTTGCTTTGACACTGGAACCCTAATTCCATTCATTGGTTCATGAGCAACGGAAACCTGAATGTTAGAAATCCATCCCAGCTTTAGTGGTTGATTTCTGTGAGTTTATTCACCATCTTCTCTGTATCTTATCTGTAAATGGCTCAACATTTAGGAAATTTGTCTTTAATAATAAGAGCTAATATTTATTGAGCCAATATTTATTGACACTGGGCCAACCACTTTACATGATTTGAATCATGTCCTTCCTACTTTACAGAGAGGAGAAACTGAAGCTTAGTGTGGTCAAGTAACTCATGCCATGGTCACATGCCAATAAAAGTAGTGGAGCTGTATTAACATTGCTATGGAGGCCTTGCCAAGGAAAGGATTTTTTAAAAGAAATAAGGTATATTTATGTTGAGAACAAAGAAACAAAGTTGACATTATCGTAGATGATATAATATTGGACTGGATATCCAAGAGAACTAAGCAATTTATTAGAAATGATAGTTCATCACGTATAAGTGCAAACATGAAAAAAATGATAGTTCTGTCTGGTGACTAGATACAAGATGAACATACAAAAAGCAGCTGCTTTCTCTCATATGCCAACACCAACCAGTTAGAAAATGTAATGGAAAAAATCTTCCTTTTTATTAGAGCAACAAAAACTATAAATATATAGCAATAATCCTAATAAACTATATGTAAAACCTATATAAAGAAAATTATGAAACTTCTTGAATGCACTGTATGAGGAGTGGGACTGAATCAAAGAAGGCCCCAGGCAGTGAAGACCCTTAGGATTTTATAGGACGGGAAGCTCCGTACTGCAAAAATGCCACTTCTCCCAAAAGGAAAACTAATCCTATTTCACCGAGCCTTGACAGTCTGATTCTAAAGTTCAGCTAGAAGCATAATCTGCAAGGAAATTTTAAAAAAGAATAATGAGGGATGGGATTGGTCCCTTTCAAAACACAATATAAAGGTAATTAAGACAGGTGCTGTCAGCGTGCAAATAGGTGGAGCGATTAGAGGAAGAGAATAGTCCTGAAGCAGACTCATGTCTGTGTGGGAACGTAATAGGGTACAGATGGCATTTTGAATCAGATAATAGCTCAGTAGTGTTGGGCCAGTTAGGTATTCACATGGGGAAAAAGTTGGATTCATACCATATTCCATATATAAAAATTAATTCCAGATGATATAAAAGACCTTATTTAAAAAAAAAACTATAAAATAACCTAGAGAAAGGATAATGTTTTATAATCATAGGGTGGGAAGGAAATTCCCAAGCAAGCCCCAAAAGCCAAAAACCATAAAGAAAAGTAGTTACGTATTTTGAAACCCTAAATGTCTCTGGAAAAAGATACCATAAACAAAGTTAAAAGACAAGCAATAGATGGGATTTACAACCTCTGTAACAGCCAACAGGTTAAAATCTAGAGTATTTAACAAAATTTTTCAAGTCAATAAGGGAAAGATCAACAACCTTATTGAAAAATAGACGATTCAAACAGGCAGTTGGTACAAGAGATGAAAGTAGTATTCAAATGAGAACTTCTTCAGCCTGATTCACGAATAAAGAAACGCAGCTGGGCATGGTGAAAGCCTTTAGTCCCAGCTACTCTGGAGGCTGACACAGGAGGGTCGTTTGAGGCCAGGAGTTCGAGGCTACAGTGAGCTATGATCATGCCTGTGAATAGCCACTGCACTCCAGCCTGGGCAACAGAGCGAAACCCCGTCTCTAAAAAAAATAAATAAAATAGAATAAACAAAATGTAAGAATAAAGAAATGCAGTTCAAAACAGGTTTCCATTTTCAGCCATGAGTTTGACAAAAATGGAAGGGATTAATGATGTCCAGTGTTGGTTGGTGGTTGAGGAGAAAGGGCACTGTCATAGTGGAGGTGAATTTTTCTGGAGGGTCTGAGGTTTTCCATGGGCTTGTTCTCGAGTCAGGTCTTCCATTTATAGGGATCTGCCCTACAGAAATATACACACAGCTAGGCCATTGGTCTCATGCAAGTTTATGGCCAGAGCTTCAAAAGTCCCTTTGTCACACCTGCCTTTACCAGAGTCAAAGCTTAGAGAAGATCATGAATGGAACCTGGGTGGGACTTTCCATTCATACTAGCAGAACTGAGGATCCCATCCTGAAACCAACATAAACTTTTTATTTGAAATAAATTCAGACTTACAGAAAAATTGCAAAAAATAAAAATAACACAAAGATCTATATACCCTTTACCCAGATTCACCTGTCATTAGTGTTTTACCCCATTTGCTTATCATTTGTGCAGTCTCTGTGTGTGTGTCCATAAATGCACACACACAAATGCACAAACATTTTTTCCCTGAACCCTGCGAGGGTAAGTTGCACACACTGTGGCTCTCGACCCCTAAATACTTTGGTGTGTATTTCCTAAAAGTATTTCCTTAACTAGAGTACAATTACAACATCAGCTAATTTAACAGTGATACAGTACTTTAACCTACTGCCCATATTCACGTTTTGTCGGTGGACCTGACACTGAGCTTGAGAGCATTTTCCTTCCAGTACAGGATCTCATCTAGAGTCAGGTATTGCATTTAGTTGCTATGTTTCTTTAACCCTCTTTAAATCTGGAACATTTTCACAGCCTTTGTCTTTTTACGGTGTTAACTTTTTTTTATTTAAAACATAGGCCCCTCCCCTCCTTTTAATAGAACTTTGATTTGGGGTTTCTGTGATGTTTCTTCACAATCAGATTCAGGCTGTGCATTCTAGGCTGGAATAGGGCCTAAGCGAGAGTGTCTCCTGGACGTTTCATCTGGAGGCACACGGTGTCCATCTATCTGTCCCATATTGGGGATGTTACCTTGATCACCCAGTCAAGGTGCTGTCCCGTTTCCTGTATTTTTCCTTCCTTGCAACTAGTAAACAGTCTGTGAGGGAGACACTTTCACACCACGCAGATACCTTCTTATCAGAATTTCCCCCTGGATTTAGTATTTATTGATGATTCTTATCTGATCCAATTTCTACCATGACAGTGCCTGCATTAACAACACATCAGTATCACCCAAAGTCCATAGTTTACATTAAGAGTTCACTCTTGGTGTTAATACATTCTCTCAGGTAGTATTTTGAAATAAGATGTATTGTGAAGAGACTTTTATGAAGCCAGAAAGATCATTTTGTTGCCTTAATTGATAGAGTAACTCCCTGCAGCATCATGAGAAGGTTTTGAGTAAAGATGTTAATTATTCAGCTAAAGTGAAAATTAGAAAAACGATTCTATAATCGTTGTTCCCTGAAGACATTAATGAAAAAGAATTAGTTATTTCGCCAGTTAGTTGTGAGGGCTGTGCCTCTGGCTCAGGCGGGTGAGCCAGGTCGGTGGTAGCTCTCTAACCTAGAAGTGGTGGGAGGGAGGTATCACGTGGCGAAACATCCCGGGGCCTCTGCACGGGCTCTCCTCCTGCTCCGGGAGCTTCTTGGAAATGTAGGTTGCTCACTGGGGCCAAATTGCTCCAAACTGGCCACTCTAGGCATCATCCCTTTATTCGCTTTTCATTGTAATACTCATTTGCGCACCTGCTCTGTGCCAAGTGCACTCTGACCCCTGGGATTCTAAGTACAGAACTGGAGTCCAGCGCAGCTTCCAGAGGGGAACGCTCTGCCTGGAGAAAGTACCATTCCTCCCTGTGTCACTCCTGCCAGTCTCTTGGGAAAACCCTTAAAGAGGGGATCTGGAAGGACCCCAAGGGTAGAGAAAGCAGCATCGAAGAGAAAGGCAAAACAGGCCGAGCCCCCAGAGCTGGGAGAAAGGAAGGAAATAGCTATGGTAGAAAGCTGACTGGGGCCAGAGAGGTAGCTTGGGGGAGACAGGCACTTAATCTGGCAGTAAGTGCTGAGGCCCTTGGACCACACCGCTGAACAGAACAGAATCAGCCCCATGTGTAGTAAAGCAGGAAGCTAAGGTATTTTAATTGTTTGTGGCCATTTTTAGTGGACAAATGCCGTGGGAGAAAGAGGAAGCCCTCCAGCCAGATGAGGCAGGTGGGAGGGGATGGCGATCTAGCGAGGGCCAGGGCCTGGGCTAGGGCGACACGTTGAGAATGGAAGGGGGCCTTACTTGGTGATACCAGGTAGCCCGGTGACCCCAGACGTGGAGGGAAGAGGGCAGCAGTCCCAGCTGGCTTATGCTTTGAGCCCAGTTGACAGCCCCAGATAATCTGAGAAGAGTATGAGGGGTTAGGGCTTGGCAAGCCAGAGCATATTCAGGAGTGGAGCTGGGAGGGAGAGGTATTTGAAAAGATGGCTTTAGAGTAGAACTGTTTGCTAAGGGAAAGAAAAAGGGAAGGGAGAAAAGAAATGAAGTGTAAGGAGAACCTTAAGGAGACAGAAAAGGGATACTCGGCGCCAGGGTGCTGGCTGCAGTGGTCATTAGCTTGTCTGGCAGAGAAGGTTCCAAGAGGAGACAGGAAGATTGTGGAGGAGAACCCCCCCAATTCTCCTTTCACCCCTCACAAAATAATGCCTTGCAGGCAGGGTGGGGGCCTCGTAAACTTGGGAGCCTCTGGTCTGAGGGCCTGTTCGAAAATGTAAGGCCTTCACTGGAGACCAAGGGGAACACCCTGTAGCACATCTTCCAATTTGATTAATACTTGTAAAGCCCTAAAAACCGTGCCTGGAACATAAATGTTAGCTGTGATTGCTTTATTCCAGCTGGGAAGAATAAGGGCTACTTGCCCCTGGAAAAAATGAGTCAGATGGTGCGGATCTGGTGAGGTGCCTTGGAGGCCCAGCGCTGGCCTTTTATCACTGCGAAGGCTGCAAAGGATGTTGGACTAGAGACTAAAATGGCAGGCTGTACGATTCTAGGGTATTTCTCATTTCTGTCTGTTTTTGTTGACCTCTGCTGTTTAACCCAGAGTGTTTATCAGCAAAACCTTTACATGAACGGAGGCCTCGTGTGCTTATCTTGGGGCGGCAGCAGGGATGGGGGCGCCGCGGCCCCACCCTGCAGTGGGCTGCAGGGCACTGGGCCCGAGGAGGATGCAGCCGGGCTGCCCTGAGGCAGAGCCCGGAGCATCTGAAAGGGGGACGGGGCAGCAGCAGAAAGGCCTCTGTGAGCTTTCATCTGACACAGTCCCCAGAGCGGTGTGGGGCGCCGCACAGAGGACGAGGCCTAAGGAAGGATTACTGGACCTGGCAGTGAGAGTGTCATTAGGGACTTCTGGGGAATAAAAACAGCTTTCTCCTGAAACACAGTGCAGAAATGTACACTGTGGCAGATGAGTGTATTCTAAACAGTTTTCTCATCTTATACAATAAATGTGTCCTTAGAAAATTATGTGATGATATTTTAAAATGTGTATGCAGGAGCCTGCTGTTGACAACAATCCAAGGATACTTTGCTTACATGCATGTAACCACATCATTTATCTTCCTTGAATCTTAAGAGTTTAATAATTTGGGGCTTCCATGAGGCACAGGGAACATCTATATAGTTGTTTTTTTTTTTTTCCTATACTGGGAAATCATACATTGGACCACCTTGGACCATCTCAGTGGATGAGGTTTCTTCCCCCTGCCTCTCATCCCGGGTCTTCACAAAGTGAGTGAATTGAGGAAAAACGTGGTATCAGGATTTTATTCATTACTTGGATGGAGGTTTTTATTTGGGTAAAGAAAGTCTCAGTTGTAGATCAACAGTGAGTGCTGTAGAGACTTAGGAAATGGTGTGTGCATAGGTGTCCCTCTATCCCATCAGGTAGCGGGTCTTGGGGAAGACAGCATAGGCATGTTGTCCCGGGTTGTGAGAATGGTGCTTGTCGTAAAGAGGTCCCCTACTGTCTGCGCACAGGTCAGGACCCTTTGAAGTGCGAGCAGACCTTGAGGAGTCCATGGAGTTTGTGGATCCCGGAGTTGCTGGAGAATCAGATGAGAGTGGAGATGAGCACATAAGTGACGAGGAAACTGACCTGGGCACGGACTGGGAGAACCTGCCAAGCCCCCGATTCTGTGACATCCCTTCCCAGCCCGTGGAAGTCTCCCAGAGCCAGAGCAGCCAGGCCTCTCCACCCATCGCAAGCAGCAGCGCAGGTGGGATGATTTCCTCTGCAGCAGCCTCGGTGACCTCCTGGTTTAAAGCCTACACTGGACACCGTTAACAAGCATGGACCAAAACATGCCAGGTTTGCATCGAGAAAGTTCTCTCACTACATTCTAGTAAACCATATCTGTTTAGTTAAGATAGTGCCTGGAACAAAAAGAGGTTAAACTGTTGTTTTGGTTTTTTTTTAAGCAGGGAGATAAACATTTCTATTTGTCAAGTGGCCTGTGATAGTGATCAACATGCTTATGATAATTAATAGAACAGAGGGGTCAAAGGTCCTTCTACCCAGACCAGTGTTGGCAGAAGGACCTGTGCATGTGGCCAGTTGTGTTGAGGTTCCTTCTGGTCCCAGGCCACAGGGCCCCCCCATACACAGGTCAATGTGTTGGTCCTTGTCTTGCTGAGACTATTCCTGACACTTGAAGTTTTAGAGGTTGATCGATTCACAAGAAGTGATTCTTGATGAGTAGGACTTAAAAGATAAAAACTCTATAACATGAGTTTGTTTTTCTGCCATTGTTTTTTGTACAGAGAACCAGCAGGCAATTTGAAATACTTTATTTCTTTACACTTTGGTCATCTTTGGTTTTTAAGGCAAGAATTTTGGTTTTGTTTGGGAGGGGTGGCCTTTTCTGGGGGAGGGGGTAGTTTATGACGTATTTCATTTGTGCTGCTCTGTCGTAGTTTGTCAGACATTCCTGTTTTCCTTTCCTCCCCACACACCAAAGAAAACTAAGGTCTTTTTTTCTTTAGGACCCACATCCATGAATGGAAGAAATCCTAGCTGCAATAATGTCCTAGAGATTTTTTAACTATTTTTTTGTATTCTGAGGGGAATTAATTGCTCATTCTTACCTAAGTTATTGAATTCCTACCATCCACACTATGTGCATTTTGAAATTGAATTTATTTTCTCTGAGTGAAAGTAAGTCATTAAGTTCATTCCCTTATGTAAGCAAAATGCCTGCCTGGGCACAGGTGAAAAGCCACTTAATTAAGTGGCCTCTAGTCATTCTTGCAGTGTCCAATTTCTTTCTAAGGGATTTAGTAGGTGGCAGGTGTTGACAGGGGAAACCACCATCCCGCTTGTTTCCTAGAGGATTTCGTTGCTACGAGGATACGACCTTTGCTCAGAGATGCAGAGCTGCTCCTTAGAGCTGACGCGACTCTTCTCTGTCCTGGGGAAAGCTCAGATGTAAAGAATTTTCCCTCACCAAGAGATCATTTTTAGCTAATGTGTCTTGTCATTCTTAGTGACAATCTTACAGGAAAACTATAATGAGAGGGGCATTATGTACAAATATGTAAGTAGTTTTATTTTTAATAACTGCAAAAAATCTTATATAAAGACTACAAAAAGAAGTCCTATGAGAAATTCCTAACAGGCATTATTCCCCTATCCTCTTGGTGTGATTAGCATGATAGCACCTCAGATAAATCATTCAGAGGTTTGCCATGCCCCAGCTGCTTTTCTCACGTCATTATTGTAGTTGATACTTGCCTCCAAGTCCGAGGTGCTATATAGCTTTTGCTGTTGGTATTATTTGGTGTTTGGTATAGTTTCAGGTAGAGTTGCAGAAGAGGGGAGTTTGTTCCTATCCAGGAGCCCAAGTTCCCTGGCTGTATAAATTTTCTGCTTGAGGAGGAAACAGGCTTTTCTCCTTGTGGGTTCTTACGCAGCTGGTATCTGTTTTAAATGCTCAGCTTCATGATTGCTGGGCTTGCAATTTACCATCCAGTTCTGGAGCTCAGAGTGGATATGGTAGACTTGAACAAATACCAAATAATCTTATGAGATACAAGAGTTGTGTAGGTACTTCAGACCCTCAGAAGGAAGAGCTTAGTCTCAAAGAGTTGGAAGCTTGGGAGTAAGTAGAGAGCAGCTTCGGCTGAGAGATACACGGTAGTCATGGCTTTCTCAAGTAAGCGTCTTATAAAACCCTGAATGTTAGATGAAGCTTAAGTATGGAATCCAGAGATCACAAACTCATATATAGAGTAATTCAAAACTTACAAAGATGTGGGATATTTAGGGATTGATAGGGTATATTTGTTGTTAATATCAACTAGAGGCACTTTACGTAGGGTTAAGTGATCAAACCCTTTTGTGGTTTTGAACATCAACATACTGGCTTACACTGCTGAAATATTTTGGGTTTCATTAATTTTGCACTGGATCCACCCTGTAAATATTCTTAAATATACATTTCAACCACTGTTTTTTCTACTCTTTTTGCTGCTCATTAAAATCTTTCATGTAGGTGCCAGAACCATATGTAAACAGCTTTTTAAAAAATTGAAGCTGGTATTTTTTTTAAACAAAAAGCCATACAACTTGGTCATGTTTTCCATTTTAAAATGATTTATTGAAAAAAATGTAATACTAATAAAAACCCACAGGCACCAAATAGGCTGCTTAAGATGGTCTGTTAAAGACATTTTTTTTGTAATGGACTATAAGTTTTGCACATCTGTAAGCTGGGGGGAAACAGTATGTCACTATACTGGGTACAGTGAACGGATTCCTTTAAGGACTCGTATATCATTTGGGAAAGAGCATTCAGTGGCATGCTGTTCAAAGAACTGCAGTGTCTGAGAATCTCCTCACAGTGTCACGTTGCAGGAATTTCCCTTTGCTCTGCAACTTCTAAACCAGTTTGAGTCATACAAATGTTTTCTAAACTTTTATTGTATTACTGCAATAAATCTTTTAACAGTACTTTGCTAATATGTATGTCTTTTTCAAATTCTGACTATTCACTTCTATTGCTACATCGAGAGTAGCAAGAATGAGATCTAATCCTGAGGTATTTTATACAAGTCATAGTAAGAAAATTTCTTAAAAATTATTCTACGAAAAAAATGCCTGTTAATAGGTTTTTAAATTATAGATCATGGTGGTATTAATAATAGTGGTCTTTCTTTGGTAAGCTGGGAAACTGGTCACTTACTTTTTCTAAGGATGTATTTTTCTTTGGTAGCCATCATGTGAGGCATGTGACCTACAGTAACGTGGTTCCTTGCAATAGACCTTGGGAAAGGAGTGGGCCTAGAGATGCCCCTATGGAAATTGCCTCGACTTTGGGACGAGAGAGAAAGGGTAATGTTAGAGGGGACCTCTCAAGCTCAGAGGAAGAGTAGATTTGGAATATCTCTTCCCCCTACACACCTTCCCCGCTCCACCCACATAACTAATCTCCCCCAGTGTCCCCGTGGGTAGTCCGTACCTTTCAGGTTAGATGACTGTAGAGAGGGGCCACCTGTAGGTGGAGGGGGTACCAAGAGTGACTGCTGTGGAAGAGTCCAGGCCAGCTCGGAGAAATGCCGAGGAGCTGTTGCCACGGCCGCCCTAGCCCTTTACCTGGAGTAGGAGGCCAGGCTTTGAATACACTGGATGTTACCCAAGGGTGCATAACCACAATGTTTGCTCTTCCCATGAGGTTGTGCAAACATTAGCTGTGGCCACAAACTTTGGAATGGCGTGCCTGTCAGTCGAGGGGACAGCATGTTTCCCACACAGGTACTTTCACCAAATCACAAGGATTGCAACACTAGCTTATTTGAACTCAAACGAAAAACAAGGATTGAAACGATTAGATTCCCCAAGTGCCAGATGCTGCACGGTAGAGAACACATTCAAACATGACATGCAGCTAGATACCATCAGCCCTTATTATTGGTGCCATCAATGGTGTGCAGAAAGCAGCGTTTGGTGCAGACTGGCTTTATGTTTTTGAAGCAAGCAGTGGATAAAGGAGGGTGAATAGCCAGTCTGAGTGAAGGAGTGAATGATGGCTGTCAAAACTGGAAAACATCTGGGAATACTCATATAAAAAGTGTTCAAGGCTGGTACAAAAACATTGGCAGAAAGGCACTGACGAGTCCATTACAGGGGGCGATTGGACAAAGCCCCGGAAAGGAACCCTTAGGTCCATGCTATAACCTGCAGCCTGCTGCCAGGGGAGCTACTGGTAACAGAAGAGCCTAGATTATACCAAATGCACGAGCTTCCCTAGCCAAGAATGCTCCCACGGGACCAGCCGGGGCCAGAGGAAAAGATCCTCCAAGACCCCTTTTGTCCCTGCTTCAGGTTTCTCATACTAGATAGAAAAGTACAGTATGGCCCAGAACAGTCAGAACCTGCCAGAACCCCTCACAAAAAGATGGTCACTAGGGAGGAATGCAAACATCTTACGGATCATGTACCATGTGCGAAGTACTGAGGGTGGTGGCACAAGACGCCCTCTGAGTCCAGAGTGCAGTGGACAAGAGAGCTCCATATACTGTTGTCCCTTGGCATCCATGGCAAACGGCTTCCAGGGCCTCCCTAGAATACTAAAATCCACAGATGTCCGTTTTGTATCACCTGATAAAAATGGTGTATTTGCATATAACCTATACACATCCTCTGTACACTTTAAATCATCTCCAGATTACCTGTAATACTCAAGGCGGTGTAAATGCTATGTGATTACACTGCATTGTTTAGGAAATAATAAGAAAAGTCTGTACACAGATGCAGTTTTTTCCAAGTATTCTCAATCCAGGGTTGGTTGGACCCAGAACTCACAGGTGCCGAGGGTCAGCAGTACAGTGACAGGTAAGAGGGATGTGTAGTGGCAGATGGCACAGGTGCTGAGAGGCACCCAGCCAGAAAAGGTGAACGGGAACACAGGGTGGGTTTCCAAAGGAGGTGCTACCAAGGCACAGAGCCGTCAGTGTGCTTAGGCAGGGTCTGCGGTAAATTTTGAATGGTCCTTTCAGAGCGTGGCCATTTTAACCCAGAGTCATTTTGACAGAGCCTAAAAAAGCAAATTTTAATCTTAATTTGGCCCTTTTTTCACTTCCAACTCAGTCCTTAAGTCTGTGACCCCACAGCAGTGCAGGGGGACAGGGAGTGCCACCCTGGTGCAGGAAATTAACAACAGGGCTGCTTTCACCCGCTTGGCACTAGGGGGCCCTGAAGCACAGCGTCTTCCTCCTAAGGGAAAGCTACACTTGCCTGGAAGTGAAAACCAGGGAGGGGATGCCCTCTGAAGCCACCTGCTAAAATCCTCCGTCACTCGTGCAGATGGCACTGGGAACCAGGTCCTGCTGCATAGTTCAAAACAGGTCGCCAGTGATTTCTGAGGGCCTAAGCACTGCATGCCAAGTGAGGCCGGGGCATTCTTGCTGCGCTCTCTGCTCTTGGTAACTTCAGCCCCCACACAGTCACGGCTTTGTGTCCCACATGAAAACCAGGTCAGGAATAGGTGACTCATGAAAACCAACCAACAAGAGTTGTTTACCTGTGTCCATGCTGGGCAAACGGAGAACCACAGCTGATAACAATGATAGCGAACATTGGGCACTTTTTACACACCAAGCTGTATTCAAAGTCCTTTATGTGCATTATCTCCTTTAATCCTAAATTATGAATCCCAACAAACCTATTAGGAAGGCACTACTGGGCTTGCCAGTTTAGAGCAAATCAAAGGGTAATAAAACAAGCACGGGAAACTTCAGCCCAAGGGACTCCAGGATTTAAAAGCATTTTCCAACATGCCTCAGCTGGGGGAAGTCACGAGGAAAACCACTCTTGAAAGACAAGCAAGCTATTCTCAGCCTCCTCTTGGTCCTGTCACAGACAAATCCGATGCGCCTGCAGGCTCCAGCCTAGCATAGCACCGCCCACTAGAACATTTACCATCTGTTCTCCACAAGCCTGGAGCTTACGCTGATCGCAGGGTTTTTGGTGAGAACTCGATTTCAAGCCAACCTAGTTTTTAGGTCCTCCACCCAGAGTACCTTTCTGTGGCCCCAAACCTTCCAGCCTTCCCACCAAGCATTACATGACCACAGGCCTGAAGAGGTATCTTTAATGACTTCTAAAGGATTGATTATACCTGGACAAATTGTAAAATATCCTAGATAACACCTCACACCAAACAGGACATATGGGGGTGCTGGGCAGACAACTTAAAGTAAGTGTTGAAGAGCTGCAAAAACTTTAACTTACAACGTTAAGATGGTCTCTTTTCTGTGGCAGAAAACATCTCCACTCCAACAATTCAAAAAAATTTTTTTAACGCTTACGACTCAATTCACAAGAACCTTTTTCAATACTATATCACAAAAGGAGGAAAAAGTCTTTGTAAAACTCAGGTCTCATTTAAGATGCATGTTTTATTGAAGTTTTAAAAAAAAATTTGTAACCAGACAGAAAGGATAAAATAGACAAGAATGTTATAATCTGACTATATAATATTCTCTCAATCTTGGCGGATCACAGAAATATAACAAAAGATTGTTCTCTATGCTAATTTTCAGGTTGTCCAGTTAAACCATTATTTGGTATCCTTTGAACAGGTTAGCCTTTTAACTATTTAGAGTTTCTTCTCAGAAACATTCATATATTATACAGGAAACATTCATAGTTTATTTAGGAAACATTTTATATTTTATACAGGATATACAAATTTGAGGCTAGACAATCAGAAAACACTCAATTATAGCCGCAACACTATCCTAGCTGCATTGTGGTGATTATGTTGTTCAGCCAGCTGTCCATTATATACAACTGGATTTTAATCGTGTTATTTACAGAGGGGCCAAAGCACTCACTGAAAGGCAAAGGCGTTCGGGGTTAATGTGCACTTTCATAGCCCTATGAAAACACAACCATTATATACACTGTAAACACC
Organism: Indri indri; assembly: GCA_004363605.1. Lineage (NCBI taxonomy): Eukaryota > Metazoa > Chordata > Mammalia > Primates > Indriidae > Indri > Indri indri. Next base: position 82,369 of record RJWJ010003277.1, read on the forward strand.
ACAGGGCATGAAATCCATCTCCAACCACAAACATCAATCTCACAGGATCAAGCATACAAGGTCTAAGGTAAGGTGCCTGACTTTTCCTTTTTAAGAAATACCTTTCATCCGAGAGTCCTGCTATTCTTTTCATAGGACACTATTCACTTACTTCAAATATGGTGCCAGTGCTCAAAACATTTCTAGAATCTCTTTCCGAGGACTGCCTGCAGAGTCTGCAGTGAACTCTTCTGAATGTCCTTGATGGCAGCAAGTCTTCATCCTTTGAGGATGGATTTGATTTAGGAAAACAGCCAAGTAAATCAAACTGTGGGACACTACCCTGGATCCAATGCGAGATGCCAGTATAAAAACACTGAGACCAATTTTCCTGTACAGCTCGTAAATTAAGAGTTTTAAAAATGCCTGAGCAGTGGCCGTCCTGATGAAGTACAGATTCTCCTAGAGTGATAACTCTCGAGGCAACACTCACTTGAATGGTGTTTTGTGGCTTTCAAAATGGGTCCTTTTGTTGGCTCTCACATGGACTTCAGTATTCCTCCTCAGTTTCAGTCCCTTTCGCTTTCTTGTGGAGTGCCCGATTAAAGCTGTGGAAGGCAGGAACCCAGTGATTGTCGTGAAGCCCCAGCTGACAGCCAGGGAAGCCTTTCTGAGACCGATGGCAGCACATCCAATACCCTGGCCCATACGGCAACGCCTGGCAATAGGGCTTGGGGTGCCACCGGCACAGGGACACATCCCCTTTCACGTACTTTTTCTTGCACTGCTTGCAAGGATCCTCTCTATAGCGTGGATCTCGAACCCAGCGAGAATCTGCTGGCCTGATATTGTAGTATTCAATAATAAACTTGAAATAGCAGCAGGTACATTTAAGAGCCACTAAACTCTTAGTGGGAAGTAACCTGAAGATTTTTACCATAATGTGGTGGGGCAGAAAAACCATGTACTGCTGAGGCTCCAAAAGCTGCTGGATTTTAAACCTGGTCTCCAGAAAATCATGAGACACCTGCTTCTTCCAACTGGATGCCTCAAGTACCGGTAATGTACTTTCCACAGAAGTAGCTGGTGCTACAAATGGCTCAGCAGAACCGCTTTTCTCCCCAGATGTGCTGTCACCCTCAGCAGCAGCATCGCGCCGGCTCGGCTCTGAGGACTCTTTTGTTGTGCTTTCGTTCAGCTGGGAACAGTCTGATGGGTGCTGACCAGGTGGCAAAAAAAACAACATCCCTGGAAGTGGGTCTTCACAGGAGTTTAAACTAGAAGGCTGGTCTTTCTCCACCTTGGACACAGTGATACTAATGCACAAAGATACTTTTCTTCTCTGATCAGGAGTGTGGCTTGTAAGTGGCACAAGCTCTCTACTCATATCATCGACAGCATCTGCAGGCAATTCAGTGGCTTGGGGACAGGTGTGAGAAGAAAAAGGTAACCTAACAAGTTCATCTGTCATTTCCACATCATACCTGTTGCTATTTTTCATGGCAGTTTGTGGACCTGGCTCTAAGTCTGCATCGTCCGTGTGGAAGTTCACACCTGCTGGCAATGAGAGACAGCCCTGAGAAGCACCATCCCAGGCCTTGTCCCCTTTAGGAGAATCGTCAGTTTTTGAGGGGACACAGGCTACAGATACAGACCCAACAGGATTCACCTGAGCATCAGGTGCCTCCACGGCGCCTTTTTTTGTTTTGCCTTCATCAGCCTGAGTGCTCTTGGCAAGCAGCACCCTGCCCACATTTCGACGGAAGCTGTTATTCCTCGAGAGGCTCCCAGGCTCACGCTGGCTCTGCTGCTTCAGGCACTCAGACTCCAGCCTGGCTACCATGTCGAGGACACGGACTGGTTCGCCCTGTGGTTCACCACCTTCAGGATTTCCTCTTTCTATGGGTTCTTCACATGCTCCTGGGGCAGAGAAGTGCTCAGAGGCTGGGGGCACTCCTCTTGATTGGCCAGAAAACCTCACAACAGCAGATGAGTTTGTGCCGTTTTTCGCACAACTAGCTAGCAGAGCACTAGCTCTTTGCTCAAGGAACGCAACCATCTGTATAACCGACAGAGGCCTCCCAGCATAGACTCCATCCCCACTGTCACTCACATAATGCACAGAACAGTGCTCGATGCCACACGCAAAAGGCTCGGGTTGGTAGCACCTGCTGTTGACTTCTCTCATCCTTTCTAACTGTATCTTGGCCTTTTTAAGATCCCCTGATTTTTTCCTTCTTTTAGTAACTCTCCCATCAATATCCCAGGAGCTTTTTATTTTCATAGATCCTATCCTATTGGTACACTGGTGGGCTGCAAAGAATGCAATTTTCTCCTTGGTATTTCCAGGTTTCACAACAGCCCAGATATCAAGTGGTCCTTCTTCTTTGCCCTGGTGGATTGTTGCAGATGGTGCATTCTTTTTGGTTTTAACATTCAAGCTGCTCTCTGCAGGACTCTTCCCACTCATACTGCACAGAACATTTGGAGAAAGGATCCCAAAAGGCTTTTGAGATGATGCTTTACCAAGAGAAACTGAAGGAAAAACACTTGGTTTCATGTAGCTAGCTCTGCATTTTTCATCACTTACAGCCTTTTGGTGGCTCATAGGAGTTCTCAGCGTTTCCCTGCTGACTTCCAGAGGGCACTCTTTCTTCTGGAGTTTCCAATATGGCTTTAGGTGCATAACAGAGGCCCTACAGGAGAGAAATACACATTTGATTAGGAAACCAACTTTGTTTTTAGAAAAGTTTTAACACTCATTTCTTTCTAGGTTATCACAACTAGCATTTTATTAGCTGCAAAAAAGCCCATCAAAATCATTGTACTGCTTCCTAAACTATTCCCATACTGCTCAATATCCAGACGTTTACAATCTTTCATTTGTTTGTTTATGTACCTTGCCCATCTATTAGTCTTGATTTTCTAAATCTTCTATTTATATAAACATTTAACTGTCAGATTTCCTGGTACTATCTTAAATCAAATACAGAACCTATAATCCTTACTAATTCTAAAAACCACTTAGAACTAGTTCAGAAAAATAGTGCCTTGTTTTGTTCCCTGGCCAGGGGTAGAGATGGGAACCATTTCAGAAATGAGACAAAAAGATTATTATATAACAGAGACCTGTGTTCTAGTCCCTGCCATATCATTTCACCTTGAGCAAGTCACTTCGTCTCTGGGTGTGCGTCAAAATGTTAACTGAGGGGTTGAAATACTAGATAATCCAGTGACTACCATTAGATAATCATTGTCTATACACAATTCACATAAAATGGCACGCTGCTGCTGCTGCACACAGAATCCTGGACTGAAGAAAGAGTGTTTTCCAGGGATGCCTGATCTCCCACAAAATAAATCTATAGACCAAAATAAAGAACTGCAGTCACAGGTTGGTGGGAATAAGGCCACTGCATCTACTGGTCTAAGCCTGTTTGGTTTCACCCACTCTCGCTCACTGGGACAGCAGTTAAGACATATCTTAGGCAACTCAGCAAATTCCCTCTCATTTGCTCCACAATCTTTACTGAGTGCCCACAATACAGAAGCCTCCATGGGAACTGCTCAGATGCCAATTTTAATCATCAAGAATGCAAGTGATCATCTGGAACAAGTTTACTTTTCACTTCAACTATTGATTGCTAGAGTCCAGTCTCAGCTAAAAGAAGAAATGTGTGTACCTTCTAGGCAGGTAAAAGGAAATCTCACATTTTAGGCACACAAGTTGTCTTTTAAATGATGCCCTTGAAATGTATCTTATCAGGATCTTTCTGATCTTTGGAAATTTATATCCTCACCACCTGTACAAATCTTCCCCCTTTCTGCACTGTAGCATTCTTAATAGCTTTCTATCATTATATTCTATAATCTAGTCTTATAGAGCCACCCAGAATTCCTCAAGAACAAGATAACACATAAATGAATAAAAGAGGCACATCTAGTGCTGTCTCTCTGTGCCAACTATCTTCTGGGTTTTCATAACCCTTCAACCCCTCTCCTAAATGAAATGTAAGAAATGGAGGTCAAGAAAAATAAATTCTCACATAATGATCTCATTACAGAGTGTGCATAAATTTATTTTAAACTTTAGCAGTGTATGTGCTGTTTTGCACTGCACAGTATGTTCTCTTCAACTTCCTCCCGCGCACATTATTTTAGGTGCTATTATTGATAGACAGGGACATTAAGAAAAAACTCGTGGAATCAGGGAAGGCTTTTGTTTGCATTTAAGCTGTGAAGTCAGCTCAATTGACACATTACTTGTATACAAGGTTTTATCAAGATTAAACAGGAGATGAGCCCAGGGAATAGAAGTGAGGGGAGGAAAGGTGCCACAGGGAAGGGGAAAAGCCAAATAAGGACACATAATCAAAGTCACTTCTAGAAAGTGGGGGCAATTCCATGGGACCCTTGAGGGAGGTAGAACATGAATCCCCCACTGATGGAAGGTTGCCTGGGGTTAATCTCTCCCCTTCCCTTGCAGGGTTTGAAAGCCCCGAATCAGAAAGTGGGAAGGTGCTGGTCAGACTCCCAGAAACTGCAAAAATCTTTTTTTCCTTTCTGAGACAGAGTCTCACTCTATTGCCCGGGCTAGAATGCCATGGCATCAGCCTAGCTCACAGCAACCTCAAACTCCTGGGCTCAAGCGATCCTCCTGCCTCAGCCTCCCGAGTAGCTGGGACTACAGGCATGTGCCACCACACCCAGCTCATGTTTTTCTATTTTTAATAGTGATGGGGTCTCACTCTTCTTGCTCAGGCTAGTCTTGAACTCCAACCTCATGCAATCCTCCCACCTTGGCCTCCCAGAGTGCTAGGATTACAGGCATGAGCCACCACACCAGGCCTAAAAATCTTACGTTTTGGTTGAAATCAGTGGTAGACTGAGGACATTATGCAGGGAACCAGGGACATCTGCTGCAAAAATCCATGAAATTAAAACTTTAAATCTCCAACAGATCACACCAGGTGGTGGCACTTTCCCCATCCCCAACAAACCCCCCCACACAAAGATAGGCAAAAGCTCCAGCTAGGTTTCCATGGTTGCCAACCTCTTCATCACAATTATATTTTGTAAGTTTGCTATAATAAAGTCCTACTCTCTTGCAATGAAATAAAATGGAGGTTTATTAGCACCTACACATCTTAGACTCTGAGAAAAGCCCCTGTTAAGATCCCAGGGGTCCGCTGAATCAGAATTCTGGGGTTGGGCTCAGAATCTGTTGTTGACTTTAGACTGGAGTTTGAAGAGACTTTAGAGGTCATGTGTTAGATCCAATCAACGTGAGAGTGTCAGTGGGGCTCTGGATTTGGGCTGGGGCACTATTAATAGACTACTAACAGGTGAGGCAGTAATGCTCGACCAAAAACCAGGCAGACAGCCCATACTGAAGTACCTATTCTAAGGGGAAAAAACAGACCCATTTTCTTACTTGTTATTCTCTCCTTAAAGCACAATAAAGTTGATGGCCTTTTCATTGCTAATTCCCTCTTCAACTCCAACTCCTCGGTTCCTTTGACACAGCCTTCCCAGCTCTCTTCTCTTCTTCCCCAGCCCTTAAAGATCAGTGTTCTTCCAGGTGCTTTTTCTAGACCACTGCTCTGCTTAAACTGTATGTCTAAGTGATCTCTTGCAGTTTTAACTCTCCCACCTTTCCACAGGCATGCTCTCCCACACTTCACATCCATTGCCTAGTGGACATACTCACCTGGATGTCAAAAAGAATCTCCAGGGCCGGGCGCGGTGGCTCACGCCTGTAATCCTAGCACTCTGGGAGGCCGAGGCGGGCGGATTGTCCTGAGCTCAGGAGTTCGAGACCAGCCTGAGCAGGAGCAAGACCCTGTCTCTACCAAAAAAAATAGAAAGAAATTAATTGGACAGCTAAAAATATATATAGAAAAAAAATTAGCCGGGCATGGTGGCACATGCCTGTAGTCCCAGCTACTCGGGAGGCTGAGGCAGTAGGATTGCTCGAGCCCAGGAGTTTGAGGTTGCTGTGAGCCAAGCTGACGCCACGGCACTCGCCCCAGGCAAGAGAGTGAGACTCTGTCTCAAAAAAAAAAAAAAAAAAAAAAATCTCCAAATCAACAATACTAGGTGACAGCCTCAAGCACCTAGTCCATCAAGCCAGAAACTTGAGTCACTTAGATTCCTCCTCCCCGGGGATGACCCCAACATCCAATCACCAAGTCACTAAACTATGCCCTCCTCTGCATGCCTAGCACAACTGTCCTGGACATCTCTGCTACACCGTTGTTAGCTATAGGAAAGCC